>JANHFY010015984.1:5001-29475 GCA_027560095.1 Chloroceryle inda
ACAGCCACTGTGCTGAGATGCTGAGGTGGAAGGTGGTGTAGCTAACCCTTGGCTCCCATCCCATCCCATCCCATCCCATCCCATCCCATCCCATCCCATCCCCAAGAGTTTCTTTGAACTGGTTTGATTCCACTGCTGTTACTCCACATTTATACCACGTTTGTTTAGTACTTTTATACAGATGGAGACTCGTAGTCTGCTCTTATTTGAACCTCAGCAACAATATCACCATTTCACTCGGTGGAGCTGCTAGGAATTCTTTTTATAGGTGTAAACGAGAGTGAAATTTGACATGCTGTTTGCAATCTCTGAGCTGCATTTCAGCATGGTGTTACCTCAAGCATTTGCAATCCCTCTAAGGTATCTGGGATCTGCAGGACTCTTGCAATGATACATAGTTCTGCTTGCACTTCCTCAGCTTCTGATCCATTCTTCAATGGATTCATTTCTGCTGTCAAAAAAAAAAATCAGCCTGAAACAACCTCTTTGCATCCTCTCCAAATCATGTCAGGATTTCACTAAGGACCCGTAAGCGTGGATGTATTGCACTCAGAGGCAGAACTCTTGAACAGTTTCAGAAATTCTTTCAGCAGGCTTTGAAAATCTTAGCTTGTATGTGTGAAGGGTGGACTTCAAAGCACTCCCATCTCAATGGGAAGCTGTAAATCTAACTTTAGACACCCATTTCTAAAAAACCTTGGCTATGGTTTTCCTTTCTGTTCCTACAGATGCATGCTCTGCCTGTGAAGCATGTGCTTTATTTGTAGATAATATTATGTCAGCAGAGATGCAAGGAGAGTCAGGCAGTCAACTACAAACCTGCTTTCCTCTTATTTCATCATAGGCAGAAGGCATAAGAATGAAATACCCGGTGCAAATGTACTTGATAGATGTTTAAGGTGAGAAAACCACATCATTCTAAGTTAAAATGCTACGAGATGGTAGCACTCTTCTTGCCTTGGTGCTGTCAAGTTTTGTCCAGCCATTGTCCTGCAGTGGAGGGTGGAATCTGTTAAACCTCTGCTTCTTCACTCTCTGGACTCGCAGAGATGAGGGCAGTGAGGAGTCTGGTGAGCATGGCAGGGGGGCACTAGTTGAAGAAGAAGGACAGAGAGTCCCCTTGGCTCAGTTTAGGGGGTTTAACTCAAGGGACTGTTGGATTTCATGCTTCAGCACTTGCCTGGGTGCATTATGTAGCTCAGCAGGTACTGCACCTACTTATGGCCTTAAAAATATGCATTAGACAGGGTGAGCACGACCATGGAACAGTCTTCTGGCTTCTTTACATGACACTGTTCCCACTGGTGACTGCTGTCGTGCAGTCCAGTAATTGCACATTGTCAGGGATTTCTGTAACTGGTTTGTACTAAAAATATTTTTTCAGTGGAATCTTTTGCTTCTATTATGCCTTATTTTGGAAGAAAGTTAGGAACTCGACTACGCTGTGGTTTTCAAGGCCCTGAACTATTTATGGGGTTGTCTGCTAGGCTCAACATGTTACTTGCAGGCTTGAAGTGTTGGGTGGGAAATGAAGTGATGGGGCAGCAGCAGAATGATCTTAGGACTCTCAAAGCACTGCAGTGAAAATGTAAAAAGGGTGCTTAATTTGAATTACAGAAATGACAAACATCATGCAACCAGCTTTTGGTAAAGGTGGATTAAAAATAATCAGTATCCACACGTTCAGAGTTGGTTTGAGACTTTTCATTCGTGTAGCAGTTGGATCAGTACTGCAAAGCACCGTGAAGTGAGCAAATAGCTCCATAAGTAGAAGTGGAATGTGGGAAATCAAATACTCTGCCCTGATTGAGGTTAATCAATTTGCAGATACTTTAAGGCAAGTCAGTAATCTGTTGTTTAATCTCTGAAATACTTGACCTGAAATCTGGCCCTTGTCATCATCCTGGCTACAGAGATACCCTACTACTGTGGGACCAGCTGAGTAAGCTTTGCTTTGCTAAACTGTCCTGTTCTTAAATAACTCATCTGATAAATAATTAGATTTTCAAGAGTTTTGACTGCCTGTTAAGCAGGAAAGGTAGAAGAAGTCTGCCTTCTCCTTAGTTTATGTATTGTGAATTTGCAAATGTGATGATAATATCAGCATATCTGCACTGGTGCTTCGTGGGAGATTTGTAGCAGTGTTGATACCCTTGATTTGATTTTGTCATTAATAAAGTGTCAGTAATTTTAGAATGCATGAGCTTTTTCTGTTGGAATTAATTTTCCTCTGGTATTTTAAGCAAATATCTGTGGGCTTTCTCGTTCCTAAGAATTGGGGGTTTGATGATCTAAGGGGTGATAGGTAAGAGGATGTGCTACAGCTCCTCACTAAATCACTTGCTCAGGTTCAGCCTAGGTGATAGTCATGGGAAGGTGGTAACTGCCTGGCAGATGTTGGGTGGCATTTATGATGCAATGTTTGTGCATTCAGTTCCTAGTGGAGAAGTGTTGAAAAACATCATTATTTGTTGGCAATCAAAACAGAGGAGCTGGATAATGAACGAGCATATGGAGTGAAACGGTCTCTCAGCATTAGAGGCGGTCCCTTCAGCTCAAGGTTGCAGCATCCGGACGAGAGCGTAGCCCAGGTCCACTGGAGCTGTTGTGAGTCAGTCTGGACTCAGAGGATGAGTTAAATCCCTCAGCTCTGGACTTCTTGAGCATAATGGTGATGCTGACCTGCCTCTCAGCAGTGCTAATTAGCTTGGCCACGATGCTGTGTATTATGGCAATGAATATCCTGGTGTGAAGTTGGCCTGCACTTAACCAATTCACATCCCAGGCAGAACGAGTGAAAGTGCAACTGTCTGTAGACCCGAGGGACCTTCAGGCACTCTCAGTGAAGAGCTGGAAAAAGTTCCTTAACTTAAGCAGAATGCAAGTGGGGCCTCCTAGGAGTTTTGCAGGCATCGAGTGCGAGTGTAGGAATCATCACTGGGGGGAAGAATTGTCCCTGTAGGCTTCTAGTCTGGTGGGTGAAAAGTCTTGAGTTTGGGCTGATGATTCATGTCTGCTCTTCTAGGTTAAACAAGCCTGGTACTGCTGCCTGGCACAGAGACCAACCAGCATCACCTGACCCTGACCTGACTCTTAAACTCTTCTTATCCCTAAACCAGAGTGACTGCTCTAAACTGCTTCTTGAAAATTACCCCAGGCCCATGTTAACTCTTGAGCCACGTGTAAGATTTGCTTGGGAGAGCAATTCTGGACACAAACTGTGCCAGGGACTGCTGTAAGGATTGGAGTGTGCCATCGAATTCCAGTTCCCATTGGCATTGTATAATAGATTGATACCCCTGCAAACAGATACCAGAGGGTAGTTTGCCATCCCAAAGTGACCTTTGGCAGTGCCTACCTCTCTCCACTCATTCCCATCCCCATGTCACAGTGAGTACTACCCCATCCTCTGGGCTGGCACAGCTGTTTCTGTGCCAGCTTGAGGAAAAAGATGTGCTGGGCAGTTTTTCAGTGGAACCAAATCCCTGGGCTACCTCATCCTCTGGCTGCGTGTGCAGGCTGAGCTGATGTGCAGTGGAGAGCAGCAGGGCACGCTGAAGGCACTGAGGTGTGTGGCAAAACTCAGGCCCACGAGTGCCTTTGAAGCCAGTATTGCTGGTGAGCATATTGCAGAGCTAAGCCCCACCTCGAGCAAGCCTAGGAGAAGTCTTTGTTCTGTATGCCACGCAGACTGGACCCATTAGGAAGTGTAAGAAAGGCTTTGCCTGACGTCTTAGAATCACTTTTTGGTTTCAGTCCAGTGGCTTCTGGAGCTCAGATCAGTCCTACTGTCTGAGTTACATTATGAACAGTAAGTATGATAGTTTAAATCCTTGTCTTTTGTAGGTGTTCTACACTGTCTGCAGTTAACAGTGATGTTGTCTTCTCTGCGTGTGGAAAGCAGAACAAAAGCTGGAGGCAGTTTGGGTTTTGGCACAGCCGTTTGCACAATGTTCAGGTACAGTGCAGTGTGTTCTGCCCACCCAACGTTAGGAAGAAGTGGAGTGGAGTGACTAGTGGGATTATCTTGGAAGAAATACTGTTCCAGAAAAGACAGGCTGCAGTCCACTGTGATTTTCTGGAAAAGATGGGTCCTGTGCAATCTAGAATGAACTGCACAGGGAGAAACATTGAATAAATTGCAAATCAAATAGAACCCAAGGTACAATCCTGAACATACTTCAGAGTGTGAAGCGTCTCAGAAAATCAACCTGTTAAGTACAATACCAGATGGAAATGATTGGTAGAGTTACAAGAAAATCAGACTCATGTCTGCAACACAGGAGGCTCCGTGGATCTTGATAGGCAGCTTGGAAAACCACAGACCCCACAGCATATATTCCATGGAAGAGTTTCTGTCCAAATGGCTTAATGGAAAAAGCAAATCCGACCTGTTGTGTTTGTGTGGAGGAAACTATCACATTCTAATGAGTAACCATCGTCAGAAGGACAAAGAGGGAAGTGTTTTCATGCACTCTGTGGGGAGGGAGAATAAAATATTTTGGCTGTGACCAAAGCAGAAGAAGATGCAGTCTGCAGAGGATCATCTTCCCCGTTTGTCTTCCACCGCTGATGCAAAAAGGGAAATTCAAAAGCACAGTTCAGTGTTAACTCCTTTGCTTTATCCAGCTGCCTCTCAGGTAATTTTTAGTCTGAAGAGAAACACTTCCTACAGTCAAGAGGCTGTGAATAGGAAGGGTGGATTTTATGGTGGTGGAGATTTGGGACAGGTGTCCCACTGCTGAATTTAGCCAAGTTATTTCAGATGCTTATCCTTGTAACTGAGAGTAAAATCCAGTCCGTAAACGTCAAGATAAAATGAGTAACATTTAGATACTGGAAAGGCTTTTTATGTTTCTTCATGATTCGTTTGTTATCTGTTACCAGTCTTAGAGAGGTTTCCAGTGATCACCTGTGCTCATGAAAAGTGTGGTTTATCCTTGTATGTATTTCAAATAGAGATAAGAAATATTAAAGCCATTAAATAGGGCACTGGAGACAGTGAGTTTGAAGTACTGGATACTGCTTTGCTCAGCCATGTTTAAGAAAGAGGAATCAAAAGGGAAAGAGATGCTGAGAGAACTGCTAGGGTGACCAAAAAGAGCCTTGTTTAGCACTGCTGAACACAAACTAAGACAAATATGGTTCCTCTGAGTGAATGTTTTGGGAGTGAGCACTTGGAAAGCCAACAGTCCATATATATCCAGTGTGTAACTGTGCACAGATTGTCAATAACAAAACATAGCTGGGAGTCAGAAGGCAATTTCTTAGCAATAGGAGACTGAGATTCTTCAGTTGTGTCCTACTGGTAGGCTAAAGACAAAAAAACCCAAGCTCTAACTTGTTTTGCAGCTGATTGTAGCAATAAGATCAGTTTGAAGAGAACTGAATGATGTGGGTGCCTCCACCAAGAGAGCATGGATTTCAGCAGTTCACCAAGTCCTTCCTAGTCATATGTTCCATATGGGTGAAGTTTCACTGTGAAGCAGAGCAGCTTTCCGAGGTATTTATAGCTAGAAAATCCTTTTGGAAGGATTACCATAACTTTCTCACAGCAGTTTTACTTGTGGAAAAATTAATACTGAGTATTTTCACCCCCCCAAAAAATCAAGATTTGATAAGAGCTGAAAACATGATCTTGAATTTCACAGGGTTTTTCATTGTTTGGTGAAGAGAATCTGAAATTCATAGTGAAGGTCCAGCCTGAAAGGAGAGAGATGGGGAGAAAACCAGTAAAAAATAAAGCACTAGCACACCGTGGAGTGAACTCTCAGTGATTCCTTTTACCACACACTCTGTTTTATCTTAAGGAAAGAAAACACTGATTAGAACATGAGCATTAAATCAACACTGGACTTCTGCCACACCTCTGGATTTTGCACCAAAAGACCTAAGAAGTAACTGGATGTAAATCTTCCTTGTGTGCACATTTCACTCAAAGGTTAACTGCAGTAATTTTGTTTTAATAATTTAGTGTCCTCTGTTCTGTACATGCAAAATCCCTTGGCCAAATCCTCCGAACTTGGCTGTCCTGAGGACTGTGTTGTTACTGGAAGTGAAGTTGGGTCTCTTTTGTTCTGAGGATCAGAGCTGCTGGAAAAGAGGCCATAGGGAGGGTTTGGTTTGGTTTGTGTTGCTCTGTCTCATCCATCTATCTCTGAAATGAGACATTCAGAGAAAAAGTCACTCGAAATGTGAGACAAACCTCTCAGTTGTGAGGAACTGAAAAATTCCTCTGAAAAAGAAATGCATTGACTGTTTCTCACCCAGCATGCTGTGTGTAAGAAATGTGTCCTTTCTGACGTGGTTAAAGGAAGGAATCAGTGACAGCAAGAAAGGTCAATAGAGGAATGTTCAGGTGGTTTACAGATAAACTCTCTCCTCTGTCCTGAGACACATTGTCCTGTCTGCTGGGAGCCCACCACCGTGGGAGGTGGGGGGTTCTCTGTTGATGCTGCACCTCAGGACTCTCCCGCAGCAGATGCTCTTGAACCAGGACCACTGAGTCACTGGTCACCTCATGGTGCATGGCTGAAGCTCTGTCTGCTCCATCTCTTGCTAGACCACCCCAGGTGACTCTACACAGAAGGACTTCTTCAGCAAGGGAAGAGAGAGGAGGATGTAGGGACCTTTGTGATCAGAGCAGTGTCCATATAAACAGTTTGTGAAGAAACAAGCATAGCTAAAAGTTAATTTTCTGTTTAATTCTGTTTAATTTTGTATGCTTTTAATTCCAGAAACTGTAATTGCTTTGTGCATGGGTTTATAAATATTTAACATGCATTTTTAATGAATAAGAAATTGACTTCAAGGGTCAGTAGCAGATTCATTTACTTTTTCAGGTAATTTTTCTGTTTCTCATTATATTTGTAAATGTAATTTTAAAATCTTTTAAAAGAAATGAATATAGACCATCACAGAATCATCTCTAATAAACAGCATCCTGAGTTTTCTTCACTTCTATTGCACCCTTCAACCAGCATCTCAGAATTTTCGATGAGTACCAAAGTCTCGCCAGGAAAAGAGATTTCCCCAGGTCATACAGAAACTTTATGGAAAATTCAGGAACAGAAATCATCCCCACGCTTTATCTGCTCTAACTGAAGAGTTTTCCAGATGGTAGACTGTTTTCCTCAGCAGTCTCTCCAGCTTTTGGACGTTTCCTACAAGAGGCAGCGCACTCAAAAGATCATCCCATGAAATAAAGCCTCGGAAAAAATGATGCTGGGAGCAATCCCTGTTTCTCTGAGCGAGTCTCCCTAACACAAGCCTTTGACTATTGAAATTCTTTATAATATAATCACCTGCCTCCTAAGACTGTTGGTGACACTGACTGATTTTACTCATGAAAACATCAGCAGAACACCAATTCTGCTGTAAATGATAAAATCAAACCAAAAAAGTCTCAGATAAACTCGTTACCATCCCTCTGATGGCCAAGTGGTTGGAAAAATACAGCATTTAAGGCTCCTCCATCCTATTATCTCAAGACAAACTCAGATCATCTCATCACTGGCTGTAGCCCAGTTTGGCTTTTGAAGGTGAAATTTTGTCAAGACATTATTACAACTTCAGTTCTGAGGCCCATCACTCTGGGTGCTCATAAATCTGCATTTCCTTGACACTTTGAAGCAAGCTTCTATTGCTGTCATTCACTGTTAGTTAAGACCTGTCAGGTGGTGTTTCTGTTGAAGGAAAGAACTTCAAATTCTAGGAGATCTAAGATATATAGTTACAAATTACAAATGTAGTTAGAAGTTACAACTCGTATTTTGGGGTGGCCTCGTACTCTGTGGCTGGTCCAGACTGATATGACTTATTAGTAAGGAATTACTGCATCTTGGCAGACAGCATCCCATTTATTTTCAGCTCTGGGGAAACCATTCTCCACTGGATAAGACACTGGATCAGGAGTTAAGGCAGCCAGGATGATGGTTGTGCCATTCTTCTGGTGCCTGACTTCACACATCTCTTTTCACCCAGATGTCTTTTCTTCTTTCTCCTACTCTTTGCCTTTTTAAACATGGCTGTGATCATTCAGAGAGTGTCCCACTCGGCTCCTGAAGCTTCTCTGCTCCCAGGTGAACACCATGAATCCCATGCTTGGACTAAATCCATAAAATTAGTCTGTTACCCACAAATTCTAGCTCCAGGCCAGGCTTGCCTTGGCTCAGTCTTTACCAAGTTTCAAGTTAATGGTGAGTCAACCTGAAGCAGAGACTGCTTTTAATCTTGGCAGCAAGGACAGAGGCCAACGTTAAAAGGGATTTCAGCTCCACAAGGCAGGCATTGGAGAGAACTTCTCCTGGGCTACACTGCCTCCCAGGCTCTCCCTGGTTCATCAAGTGGGGATAAATTTCTAATTACTGGTATTGAAAACATTTTTCAGGCAATGGTTGCTTTGGTCCTGTTCATGTTTGAGAGGTTAAACTTAATGCAAGACGTGCTCTGGAAGAGTTTCTTGCTGGTTCAGATAGGCTTGGGCTGTTGAAGGGGTTGTCATCAGTTGAAGGGGTTTTCATCTTGGAATCATTTCCATGGGGTTTGTTTGTTGTTCCCTGAAGGAATACCTCAGCTGGGAATCTTTGCCCTCAGTTGCTCCTCTTCTGCTTAAGGTCAGAAGAAAGTAATCCTTGTAAGACAGTGGGAGAAAATTCTGGAGCTGTAGTTGCTGGGCTAAGAAGAACAGAGAAGATGTTCTGTGGAACATCTGTTAGGTGGATATCCTTTATTGTAGACACCTGAAGCAATGACCTGGCCATCAGTCTCTATATTTTCCTTTATTGCCTTTAAGTGCTCTCAGTGGAAAACTAGTAGTAGTATTTTCCTACCTTCCTGCCTAAGCCCAGGCTGGTTTTCCTATTACCTCTAGTAATTATAAAGCCAACAGCACAATAACAAGCAAACAGATGGGATGTATAATATTCATAAATTATTGAGTGCAGCTTCCTCATCCTTGACAGTGAGCTCTTCGGGACAGGGCCAGTGTCTTGTGAGCACCTACTGTAGAACCAGGAGGTAGGCAACAGCCAATGTGATTTGTCAAATCAATTCAGTTTTCTTCTCTGCCAGAGGAGCAAACCTTATCCATGGAGCAGAGGAAGAAGTGCCACGTGCCTTGACCTTGTCAAGGCTCTTTGACAGGGTGTTCTGGTAAGCAAACTAGAGATGCATGAATATGGAGCTGCTGCAAGATGGTATGAAAGCTGTTCTCACTCTTTATTGATGGCTTATTGTCTGTTTTAAACGTGGAATGAGGGAACCATCATGATCTGTCCTGGACCAAATATTTTAGTTGGAAGTGGGGCGATGAATTTACTTTGCAAATCAAATGGAAAGCAGTAGAGAGGTAAGATTTTAAGATTAAAATTCAAACTGAATTTGAGAAATTGATGAAGTGACTTGGAAAAAAAGAATCTAATCCAACAAGGAAAAGGGCAAGATTCTTAACTTTGGTATAAAAAACCAAGTTACAGATGGAATAGGGGTAAGAAATGCTTAGGCAGTAATTTTGGAGAAAGGTGAGCAGAGTCACAGGCAGACTGTGAACGAGTGTGTAAGGAGGGTGTATATAGAAAAGGTACCAGTAAGGGCTCAGATCAAGTGCTGTGTTCAACTCTGTACAAAGATCCGAAAAAAAAGAAGCCTAGAGGAGAGCAAGAGGTCCTCAGAAAACAAAAGACTGAGATATTGGTTCCATCTGGAGAAGAGAAGATTTGAGAGATGTAATAGCAGTCGTTAAATATATAAAAGCCTTATGCAGGGAGGAAGGGAATAAATCAACCATCCTCCAAATCTGTGATGCATATGAGAAAAAGTAACGTGCTGGGAGTTCAGGGGGGGAAATCTGAGCCAGATTTTGGACACGAGGAAACTTTGCATGATAAACCTAGGGCAGCACCGAGGGAGAGCTGGAAAGGCTGCACCATCTCTGTTGGAAGAACCTGTTTCTCTGTAACGCTGCAGTCCCTGTGTGGAACATGATTGCTGAATCTGTCCTCCAGATTGGTGTCTGTGAGAAAAATGTAAGCATCTCTCTGTCTCTTGTCTTTGCTACTTAGCTTCTGTCTGGCAGATCCCCTCCTGTTCAGCTTTTGCCCCTGTGAAGGGAGCTATAGCTTCAGATGGATGTGTTAAAAAAGGTCTCAAGCCTCTAGTGAGACAGAGCAGAAGAGCACAGGCAGGACTCACACAGCTCTGGAGCAATGATTGTGTTCAACCTCTGCCTTCCTAGAAAGCTCTGGCCATAAGTCTGTTCTCACTTATTTTAGGGTTTATCACATTTTCCTTTATTTGCAGCCAAATCAACATAAGCCAAACTGGAGCTGGGTGCAGTCTGTCCTGGGAAGGCTGGAAGATGCTCTGTGCTCCTCTTGCCACACCTTACACTGCTTTTTTTCACACCTTATCAAAAAAGGAAAGAGTGAGATAGTTTCTTTTGTCCAAAAATCATCTAATCAGATGTGTGGTAAAAATATGGCTTTTAATTGTATGCATGGTGGGTTCTTACTTCCCAAGCAGTAGTATTTTGGGGTTTGCTTTCTTCCTTTTCAGAATTTATACTAAAAAAAGGTTGTTTCTACACAAGTGCACCTATTGGGCTTCAGCACAGGTTGTAGAAGATGATTTAGCAGGGAGAGGTGTGTAAAAGGACTGCCCATCAGCCTGTGCCTGTTAAGCATCAATATTTTTAGTGCCATCCTTCAGATCTTTAGGTGTGGACTCGCAGTTAACTGAGCAGATTTGACAGGTATGGAAAATAATGAAATTACCTGACTAATTAGCTGATTGAAACTACTGAGCTTATTTTTTTTGTTTGCACTTGATTGATTGAGAACCAGTTTTCTTGTATAGATGTTTCAAATATGCCTTAAAAAGAAGTACCAGAAAAGGTGCTAATTTAAATATGCTCTGAATTACTCATGACAATCAATAGATGTCTAATAGAAATTTGTCATATAAAACTTTTCTTTCATGAAATTCTGCTTTTCATGGGAACTCACAGCAAATTCTGAGGAATTTTCTAAGGGATTCTGTTTCCAGTCAGAATATTATTGTTAACAAATATTACCAGAATTCTGCTTTGGAACCAGGGAACGATAGCAATAATTAAATGGGTTTATTTTAGTATACTTCAGAATGCTTTCTATTCTAAGTTTGGGTTTTTTTTTTAATCTTGCATGCAGCATAAAAGGAACTTATTCATTTTAATGCATCCTTCTTGTTGGCTTAAAGCTGAAATGTAGTTGCTTGAAAATTAATTTACCTCTCATGAATGACTGGTTGGATTATCTTTGTAGCATTAAATGTCAACCCTGAGCTAAAAGCACATTGTGTCTACGGTAAAAAGTTGTCTCTGAGCACTTAATGTTGTGTTAAATGATGATGTGTCCTTTGCAAATGTATTATTAGTGTCAAGCTGTTCTGTCTCTCAAGATTGAAAAATGGTCAGTGATTTGAGTTGCCATTAAACCTGAATAAAATAGAGAGAGGCTGGGGGGGAGTTTCATGCCTCTTCTGAGTACAGACATACTCTGGAGGAGGTACAAGACACATCAAAATGTTGCTGTTAACCTAAGACTCCAAAAACTCCCATTTGGAATCACAGCAATTAAAAATAAGAAAATTTCTCTTCTGCTTCTCAGGAAAAGAATGGTCACTGGATACATCTGGGTGACACTAAGAGCACAGAACCCCCTGAGAAATACCTGGGAGCTTGGTCCTGTTTCCGTAGGTGTGAGCTAGAGTCCTGTTGCTGGTTCTCAGCCACAGATTCTAACACTGGCCCTGATGGATGATTGGCTCTCTTGATTTTAACTGAGGTCAGGCCTGAAATTACTGTGGATTTTATTGACTTTTTTTTTTTCCCTGAGCTCCCTCTAATATACTCAATAAATAGTTGTTTCCAGTTTTAGAGCTACAGCATCGCACATGTAAGAGGTAGAGTTTTGGAGTTTCACTGAAATTCTCTTAATGAATATACAGTGAGTGCATGAAAATCTTTCAAAGATATTTAATCACACATTTCCATTACACTTGCCTTACAAAGTAGGTGCCTGGACACCTTCATGGATCGGGGGGATGTTCCCCTTCGTTCCCCATGCCAAGCACCTGTCTAGCTGGCATTAATAAAAACACTTAAGGAAAAATTCTGCACTGTGTATGAGATGAGAGGCCAGTTTTGAGGAGTCCCAGGGCACGTAGGAAATAAATCACCCTGATTTTCCCTCCTATTAAAACCCCAAATACTATAAAGCTATGGAATTTTAACTGATTTTAACTTTTTAGTCCATTGTCTTGCTGCTTACAGACCCTACTGAATTCCAGTGGTGCTCTGTAGTTAATTACTATAGTTACATGAAGTTATTCCAGACAATGATCTTATGGCCTAATTCTCCCTGAGTTATCAGCCATTTAGCTGCTTCCAGGGAATTGGTGATGACTCAGGACTGGAAAAAGGCAAATGCCATGCCCATCTTCAAGAAAACTAGGAGGAGGATCTGGACAAACTAGAGGGAATCCACTGAAGGGCCAAGATCACAGAGTCACAGAATGTTTGGGGTTGGAAAGGACCTGGAAAGGTCATCGAGTCCAACCCCCTAAACTGGTACCCAGGAATGGTCCTGAAGGAGCAGGGTGAGAATTGTGGCACATCTTCACTACATAGCTGACTGGCCTGGCAACCAGCATGGCAGAGCTGAGCAAGGGTGGCATTCAAGCTGTGATTTTAGATGCGTTTTACAGTCCCTCTGTGGATCTGTGATGTTCTCTGGCTAGCAGTAGTAATACTTAAGAGAATTAATTCAAAGGTGAATTAATGCAAAGGTAACTTGCCCATGTCCACAAATGCTCTTAGAGTTTAGATAAAATCATGTAGAAAAGCAATTTTCCTTTTCCACTTGTCTTTTAAATCTAGTTTCCTTGGCTCAGATTCATTCTGCTTAACCTTAAGGGTTAACCAACCCACCTCACCTTGGTGCAGAGCATCTCTGGGCTCTGGTGTTACAGTACAATAGGCACTGCCAGGGAGCAGCGTAGGCTGGCCCGGGCTGCTCTCCTTCCTTGGAGAAGTGTCTCTGTGGGAAGTAAAGTTCACCCTGCTGGGTTTTCTGGAGGGTTCCTGGAACCTTTGCTAATTCAGATCAATAACCACAATAAGAACATGGATTTCAGCTTAGCTAGGTGCGTGATTCCACACTTCTAGTTCCACAGTAAAGCTTGAGGCAGGCTGCCTCTGCTGTCTAATTAGCTGTGTATACTTCTTGGGGTGGGTTTAGAATCAGTTTCATTACTGTACTTGAGTTAAACTGCTGCTGGTAAGGAAAATTTACCCAGTAGTTGTAGTTTTATTACACCTTAAACAATACTTTAACATACGAAATGTGTTGCTTACTGGATGCAAAATGCCTTACTAATGTTTTGATTATGATTATAATACCAGCACAGAAATATTCAGGACAGCAGTGTGCTGGTTGTTAGAAATTATAGTGAAAGTGTTGAAAGGAATTTTAAATTTGTAATGTTGATTAGCAAATTTTACTATCTGTCAGGTTTTTTTGGGCATGCTGCAAATAACTCATCTTCAAATAATTTGTCTGAGTAATTAAATTTAGATTGCACATTTCTCATTTCAAATATTTTGACTCTTATCTATTTGCTTTTCCATTGTGGCTTAATTGATGTGGTCTATAGAAACGGACAATAAATTTATATACCTTTGTTATAAAGATCAGTCAGTGAATAGAATTTGGTATTCATCCCAGGCAGAATTATGATTGAATGTATTTGCAAGATTAAAGCACTGAATTTACTTCCTTTTTTTTTTTTTTTTTTTTTTTTTTCCAATTAAAGGCAATTAAAGATTTGCAGACACAAATAAAAGACAATGAATTGAGGAATAAGTGTAGGAGCAAGTCCATTTGCAGGTGAAAAGAAGTGCCTTTGAAGCAGAACCAGCTGTATTTTCATTGAAAGAATAACAGTTTAGGGAGCTTTTCTGCATGTGCTTGCTTGATAGCATAATGTCCTCGTAAGCAGCTTATGCAGTACAGTGTTCAGAAAATAGCAGTGCATTAATTTTTAAAGTAGCAAATGCAGGCGAAGAGCAATGCTGCCACATGATGATAATGAAGGTGGATATTGTAAAGTCTACCGAGAGAAAAGCAAGCAGGGAGCTCCCGAAATGTGAACATTTATAAAACAATAACTAGATATTCATATGATAATCAGCTTGGACAGAAGCAGCAACAAAGGCCAGAGATGCAGTCCTGTTTCTGCTTAAGCCTGATGAGTTGGAAAGCAGAGAGGCAGTCTTTAGTCTGTTATTCAATTCCAGTAATGAGCTATTGTTAGAATGAAAGAGTGCATTTCCAGAAGTGTTGGGAAGCTGTGTTGGTTTGGGGTGTTTTTCTTCTGAAGTTACTCTGTAGATTTGCTCAAGGTTGTAACTTAAACGGCAGCATCTTTACACCCAGCCTGCTGACATACAGTGCTCAGTGTGTTGCATTCTCAATTACATCTCTAACAAAGCTTGGTATACATGCAAAAGCAAAGTGCTAGGCGAGCTAACTAGCAGTGTCACCCTCTGGAATGGTCACCCAGAAGGTAATGAACTTGTCTAGCTCATGTGTCTTATTTAAGTTCTGCATCAGTCGTGGTTTCGTTGGAGGTTTACTGAATCCACGAGATCAGGTAATCTCTAATCTGCTGTTAAAATTATTGAACAAAACAGCTTCTCGGTTTCCCTCGTGAGTAGAGATAAATCACCAAGATTCCTGTGGAATCCCTAGAGTTTTAATCCTAGCTACATGAGAAGAAAGGAGCTCTTACTGCATATTGTGTGAGTCCCTCATACCCGCTCGGAGGGAGGCACTTTGGCACTTTTCACTCTAGAGCTTTGTTTAGTAGCTCAAAATGTCCATCTATTTCCCTCTAATCTTCACCCCTTTCTGATCCTACAGCTAGCAGCACAGTCTTCATTCCTACCTGTGGCAAGTTTTCCAGGCAGGGCACAACTCAGTTCAGCTGCTACTGAGGTCACTTTGCCACCAAAGGAGTGGAAAAAGCTCTGCAGAAAGGATGGAAGGAAGGGGTGGGGTGAAAGGTGAGCTCTGGAGAGCTTTTGGAGGGCTAAGGCAACTTCAGAGCACTGACATGGGAAGGTGGATGCTCTTTGCACTTGGTCTTGGGTGGGACTGTCGGGGGGCAGCACAAGCAGAGGGACAATGGCTGTAGTCAGAAGGAAAAGTTGCTTTACCTTTGGCCTTAAAAATGGAAAGAAAGTGGACTTTGGAAGAGCTGTAAAGAAAGAGGTGGCAAATCTATGGGGAAAAAAGAAAGGAAATGGAGATAGTTATAAACCAAAAAGTTATGGAGAGCTGACACATGAGATGATGAATTTATAACAATAATGAGAAGTAGAAGAGGAAAGGATTTTGCTTAAGTAATACAAAAAAGTAAGATTTGGTCTGGAAATTTTCCAGTTCTATCTTTTTGGCTTCTTCTTCTTCTTGCCTGGGTACATTCCCTCGGGAAAATTCAGTTTCTTGAACAGACATTGGGTAAAGCAGACAAATCCTGATGAATCCATCTTCCCTGGCTTTGATGGTCACTTCCTGGGAAGAAGAAACAGCTTCATCTGATGACTGCCACATAAATGTAGAAGAATGCTTGCAGGATAAGTGAGAGAAGACTGCAAGACCCAGGGAGTGTGAATAGCTGTGTCCCAACTGGTTGAATGTGCAGACCCAAAGGAACAGAGGGAGCCTGGACTATTTCTTGCTGCTGGTTTTCCAGGTGGTAATGATCAGTATTCACGAGGCAGGGGCTTTGCATTTCATCCACTTTACGGTCCCCCAGTGCAGATGTCTCTCCCAAGGCCTCAGAAAGTTCAGAAGTTTTAGGAGTCTTTCAGTACAATTGCTGAGTCTGATTTTCATTACAAAGAGCTCCACAGATGCCCTTTGTAAACTTTTGCACTTGGTGGGCTCAGACTGTTCCCTACCATAATGTTGGGGGTTTTTTATTCCTCTTGGCTTTCACATTTTGCAAAGGGAATGGTAAATTAATGGCAGGTGGATAAATCTGGATAACTACCAGCTCTGGATCATTACTAAAACAGCCTATTTGTTCTGTACAGGGTTAGGTGTTCAGGCTGGAAGTATTCTCTAGATGAGCAGAACCCACTCTTAGCCATAGCCATGGTACTGGAATAAACAGTGACACGGTGCCTGAAACCAAGGGAAAAACACCAGTGGGGTTTCTCCCTCCTAGGAATCGACTCGGTCCAGCCGATAGATGTAGTTCACAGCCCGGGTCTCCTGGGCAATATTTACCTCAGGTCACCTTCACAGTTGAGCCTCGGAGAGCAGGAGGGAGAATGGGATGGGAGGAAAGGGAGGTGGGGTTCAGGAGCTGACTCATTTCCCATTCCTAATGGGCCTTACAAAACATTCTCGTTTTCATTCTCGTTACATCACGAGGAGGGAAACCTCTGACTGTCCTGCTTTGTTTACCCCAGGTGGGAGAGCAGCAAACCTGAACCAGGAGAACTGAAACTGAACTTGGTCCTTGTCAGTCAGGTACCTCTAACCAAAGGTATTTTTCACGCTTAAACCATCTCAGATGGATACAGTTCTCTAGTTTGCTCACAAGTAAGAACAGCTGCATCACTTTACTGAAAGTTGGCTCCCAACAAACAAATAAAAAACTTCAAGGCTGGAGTCTATCTATGCCAAATTTCAGCCCGGAGTGAATTTTTATGAGTTCTAAAACTCCTGCCATTTATAATGGAAATTCTGACAGCTCTTTAAATATTTCATAGCAAAAGTATGACTGAGAACTTTAGGGAGAAGAAAGGTGTTCTCTCCCTGACTGGCTTCATCCTAGGACTTTGCCATGCTGGTGGTTCCTGCAATTGTTTCTGTAACTGTTGAAAAAATTACTGTACTCCTGATGCATCCTCTTAGCAGGTATCATTGACTTCTGAAGAATGCTGCTGCAGTGGTCCTGCACTGCAGGTGAGCTACGTTGACTGGATGAATATATTGCAGTGAAAAACATAAGCAGTCTTCTGTCATCTTTTCTTCAGCCTCATTCCTTGGATATAAGTTTGGTTGTCTTTTTTTTTTCCCCAATAGGCATGGTCTCAGTTATTTTTCCTTTTGTCATGGAGTCTTTTCTAAGGTATTTCAAGCCTTTTATGACTAATATCTGACCAAAGGATAACACAGAGATCTTCACAATGTATAATAATCCCTAGGGGTGAGGAGAGATTGTACAGTGAAAGCAAATTCATAATGCGAGCTCAGCATCCACAGTATCCTACAGCGAGGAGCTCTGCATTGCATACGAGCAGTGATGGAAGGAGTAGACAAAGGCAGAGGTGTCTTTCCATGATTCTATCACTGGAGAAGACCTTTCTGTTCCAGTTCATGTTTCAGAGTTTCACCACTGCACTGGAATGTCCTGTTTCTGAAGGTGGCCATGAAGTGAGATGATTGCACTCGTGAACGTTAAGATCACATCTGGCTGCTCAGGTGTGAGTGTTGCCTACCAAAAATCTCCTGGGCACAGCTTTAGAGGAAAGGTTAAATGATTTGCATGTGACAATAAAGAAAGGTAATGTACAGCTAGGTAAAATCAGAGGTTTAAAAAGGGCCAAACGTTTCTGCTTCAGGTATTGTAGCTCAGCTTTGGAAATGGCCAAAAAGGCATCTGTGCCTTAGGGGGAAAAATGGAAAGGGCTTTTTTGAAAAGCCACACTGGTCGTTCTGAGGCTCTATCTCTCTGAGCAGTTCCCCCCCAGATTCCTCTTTTCCTTCTCCTCCTTTTGTGACCGTATCTGTACCTTGACTGCTGTTGACTTAAAGAAGCTAAGGTTAATAGTACAGAGTACAGCAGTAACAGCCCCTTCAGACAGAAAACTACATCCTTGAGAGAGATCAAGTGGTTTATGCTTTATCCTTAGGCTGAAACAAGTGGTTTATGCCATTCCTATGTACTTGCATGTCCTCCTCGGAACTCAGTCCGTATGGACTCGGAGCAGTCGAGCACTTGGCTGCACTCTGTGGCAGCGAGGGAGTCCCTGGCACTTTGAAAAAGTCTAGAAGATTCTGTGTAACTTGTTTCTCCAAGCAGATGGTGTGAAGCAATGGTTTATTAGCATTACTTGGACTGACCTGCACGTCTCTTGAGTTCTGATACTTGCAAATAAAGTTCTGGTTCGGGATGATGAAACATTTACACTCCCCATAATGTCCTGTGTTAAACATTTAGAGATGACTAAGGGAAAAAAAACCACTGTCTGTACCGTGCTGGACTGTGGGGTGTTTTCAGACTGTTAGATCTGACTTTGCAGCTGAAATAATCGCTGACGTTCTTTATATTCTTTTTTTTTGCACCATTTTCATTAAATTTGCTTTTCTACTCTAGGAAAACAAGATTATAAGAAAACCAGGCCTATGTTAAGAGCTACAAGATTAAAAGCAGAGGCCAAGAAAACTGCACTAGGCGTAAAGGTAGGGCTGGATTTGATAGCTTATACCACCTTTCTCTCCACGTTGTTTCTTTTCCCCACGGATCTACTGTGTGAATATTGATTTCTGAGAGATATTGTTTATGACACTTCAAAATCTAAGTGGAATGCCAGAATCTAAAATATTTATGATGAATTGCTTTTACTTAACCCTAAAATATCTAGAATAGTTGGAAGTGCTAGAAGATTTTAAGTAGGCCATGTTGTTATGATGCGTGCTTCACATTAAGGTCAATAAAGAACGGTGTGCTTAGAAAATTGATCTTTTCAGGGAGCCTTTCTATCCCCATAACAAATGCTATAACGATTTCATGGGGTTATAAAAATTACAATAAGCATCTTCCTTCTTCCTCTTCCGATACCCACGAGGAGTTAAAAGGCTGGGTTTGTTAAGTATTGTGAAGTCTCAGCTTTATTATCTCCGTTTACCTCTCTCTATTTACTGCCTCTGACTTGGAAGTCTTAACCACCAGCAAAAATATATGGAAAGGTGCTGAACTTTACTCTGGAAATGTCCCCTTTTCAGGCAGATATGAAGTATAACAATGACCATTTGATCACGTCTGTGAATATGAGCAAGGAGGACAATTAGGGATACTTTACGCTACCCTACTACTATGTGGAATCTTTATTTAAGTTGCATTTGGTATTTTTCCCTTAAAACCTATTTTTGAATCGAGTTCATATACGATTAGCTTAGCAGCAGGGGTAAAAAGTGAGAAAAATAAAACCAAATGATCAAATACCTGGGTATTCTAGAGAAAGAGACTTCAGAAATGGTAAAAGGAGAACATTTTCTTGGGTTTGGCAGATGAGAAATCAATTTTTTCAAGTTATAGATTATAGCAAATGCCAAGGTATTTCTACCAAGCTGTAACAGCTGTTGAGCTGCCAGATGATGTATTTGGTTGTCTTCCAGAATTTGCTATTATAATCACGAAGCAGTGCTTGCTTTCTGCTCCTGACTGCTGATCTCCATCGAGCATTACCATGCAGTGCAGTGTGTTTTCACAACATAATCTCCTCAGTTGCTGCTGGGTGTCAGGTTTTAATGAGAAAAAGTAGACTGCCTTTTTTGTTTAAAGGATAGATTATTAACCTTTTGAGTTCGATGGTTTTTCCTTCCTGTCTTTTAATAAATTTTTTGTTTTCATTTGGCTTTTAATGATGTAACCTTTTGAAAGCAATGTACTACTTGGAGACTTCTACTGTGTGGACTACTTCTTTTTCTGCGTGGTTTTCGTGTGTCTTTCACAAGTGAGAAAAAGAGGATCCTTGGTCCTTCAAAACCTGTTTTGTTTCCTTATTTTCTTGGTAATTTTTACTTAGGAATGCAGGAGAATAGGAAAGCATATGTGTAACCATATATGTAATGAAGAATGGAGTCTTAGCCAATAAAGAAACCAGGAAGAGTTTAGTTTGTACAAATATATTTCTGTGTCTTACAGCAGGATTCTGTGTCTTGTAGCTGACTCCAGTTTTGCCACTAAGGCACACACGTGCTCTCCAGGTCAGGGAGGTTGGATTTCTGGGGTTCTGCTCACTGCAGTGTACAGTGCACACTCAGCTCTGCAATTCTGCAGCTGCCTTAAAAAATAAAATAAAATAAAGCCAAAAAAAAGAGAAAATCTTTAACATGCTGTCTTCTGGCTGTAATATTTTTTGCACACCTGGACTTGCAAACTCTGGATCATCCCCAAACAGGTCACAGTCATTTTCTTTGCTTCCTAATTGCTGAGAAAAGCTGACAGAGCTGAAGCAAAAGGAGAGGTGAGTTGGGCACCTTTGTAGGCATCCTTCTCCCTGAGCCTGCTTAGCACCAACATCCTCAGGCTTACTGAATGTTACAATGCTTCTACCAGGCAATCCCTGGAGAATAAAACCTCTGCTGGCAGACCCTGCAGTGCTTGGCATGGAAGCAGGTGAACTCCCATCAGGTTATGTCAACTACTGTGAGGCTTGAGTTCCTTTAATCATTTCCTAATATTCAGAGCTTTTGAGTGTGCATCAGCTTTTCCTTTGGAAAGGTATCATCACAATTGTCACTTTTCTGATGGTGATAGGTGACACGATTCACCTTCCAAAGGCTGGGATTGCAGTCTTTTTATTTAACATAGGGCTCAGTTCTGTGCATTAACTTCAAACCATGTAGAGGGAAAAAAAAAGTGGTGTAACTACCGTGCAGTGTAGTAAGTAGGCAGCACTTAAAGTAGAAATGTCTGAAGTTCTTGTAAATCTTTGAGAGAACAAATACCTGTCTGTATTTACCAGGTCTTTCATTTTTATTTACCCAGGTTTCTGTACATGATGCAGCATGCAGCATTTCCAAATGTATCTCTTAGAAAATGTATTTCTTAGAAAATATATTTCTTACAAAATATATTTTCTTATAAAAAGCTAAGTTGCAGTTAATAAAAATCTTGTAGAGGAAGGATATCCTTCTCATGCATATAAAAGTACAGGCTGTCTGGGAAAGAGAAATATTTTAATGAATCTGTGAAATTCCTAAGAGAAGAAGTTTAAGAAAATAGGATTTTAGTGCTCATTGATTTAGTGCTCATTCAGTGCTCATTCTAGAGCTGTTTTGCACCAGTCTCCTGAAGAGCACATACTCCTGGCTGTAAACTAAGACTTGGGGTATTACTTGGGGGGAAGGACAAAAAAATAGTGAAGGGATTTTAGTCTTTAATTTCTCTGAAGATAAAGAAATTCATCTGCTGTGTCTTTCACCGTAAGAGCTGACAACATTCATTTAAAAAAAAGACCCTATAAATGACAAAAAACTTTTCAGAACCAATCCCCTGGAGATCTTTCACATTCCATTGCTGGCATGCTAATTAGCTTGTCTTGTCAAACTTTGATTGCTTTGTCATTTTAATGCAAGGTTTAAAGGAACAAAGTTTCTTCCAGTTGCTGGCATTTAGTATTTTTTAACTTCCCCAATGAGAGATTTTATCCATGTTGATAATGTCAGAGAAGCAGCTAAGCACTAATAGCTACCAAAAGTTAGTTCAGGCAGGGTGACCATGATAGTATTTGGGATGTCATAGTTGCTCTTTAAACATGTTTAAAAATGCTTAAATACTGTAGCAGAGCTCTTGGGCTGGCTCTGCTTGCAGATGTGATGCTAATGCAGATGTTGCCAGAATAGATGGTGTCTCTTGGAAAAGCAGGACCCCTGTCTCGAGAAACACCTCCAGGAGAAAGCTGTGTGTCCCCTGGTGATTGCATAAGAGAAAATTCTTCATAACAGTACTGAAAAGGGAGGCTCTGAACCTTCTGTGGGTGGTTGTTTTGTTGTTCGTGCTGGTGCAAGCCCACCTGCTTATCCTCACCAGGTGGAGCAACAGGGGCTCTGCACACCGGTGCTATCTCTGTGCTCAGTGAGGGAGAGGTGCCAGCAGGAGGGTGGCAAGCAGAAAATGGTTTGGGCAATGTGGAGGCTCAGCCTCAGGTTTGATAGGCAGAGGCCAAAAGAAATGGGAGTTCTTGGGGAGAGGGTTTTTTTCACAGTCTGCAAGAATGAATCAGTGATCCATGAGTTTCCTCTCCTGATGAAACATAGACACAAATCTGAACAGTTGTATTTTATACCCACTTGCAAAGCCATCATTTACTGCAGAGTACCACTCCAGGAAGACTCACTAGCAACCTAGTACAATGAGCTGAGGATGAAGTGTTTCCTGAAGATGTGAGAGCTTACTGTCTGTCATCCTTTTGCCTGTCCACTTAATCTATTGTGTATCTAGCGAGCTCACTCTTAAGAGTTTATCTCATCTGGAACAAGTTATGTAGAGATAACAGGACGTTCCTAGTGTATTTTGGCAAAGGATTTCACACTGTTCGTAATCTGCTAAGTTAGTGAGCTGCATTTGCCAAGATAAGTTGGGAGTCCAGTTTCATAGCTTTGCAGAAATTAATGCCATAAGGGACTCTGAGATTGTTTGATCTGCCCATAATGTTTGATAACATTACAGGTCATAAAATTTCATCCAAATACTTTTTAAAACTCCAAGCACTTTACAACAGCCAAAATACTGAGTCTTCAAACCAGTTTATGTAACCTCACATAAAGAGCAGGGCAGCTTAATGTGCCACCAGTGAACAAAGTGTGGTATTTCCAGTGATCCCAGTAGTCAGACTTTGATCCTTGACCTTGCAATGGAAGAGAGAGGGGAAAAAACTGTGCAAAGAGAAAAACAAAATCAGATTGTTCCCACCTGACCCTGGCCTGACCTGTACATGTGAGCACAGTAAACACGTGAGCAAGAAGAACCAAGCAGGAGCTCGGGAGAATTTTCTGCTCCATCTCAGAGCAGTCCTTCATCTTCCTCAGGCTTTGGTCTCTGCTTATGACCAATCACCAACACTTCAAAGAATAGCTGACAACAACAACAAAACCCCAAATCTCAGGAATTAAATCAAGATAATTGGAGGGAGATTTCCTGAAAAAGAAGGAGACTTTTTTTTGATCCTATCCAGCAAAGTCTGAAGGACTGAAGCAGGAGGTACCATGACTTTTAACGAGCTGGTATTTCAGGGATTCAAAATACAGCACTGACCATGTAAGTAAGTAATCCCAGTCTTCCCAGGGCCCTGAAGGAGAGGAGCAGACCAAACAGGCTGAGTTCCTCAACTCCAGAGCTGGCAGCCAGGACCTCCACACAAAGTTCAATTCTTCTTCCCAATGGCTAAATAAAAATGTGCTTTTTTTTTGGAGAGATCTGACTATAAGAGACTCACAGCCCTGGAAGTCCCCATTTTCCCCGAGAGGTAACTGGAATGTTCAGTTAGTCTTGCTCCTAGAAAATGGCATTTTATTTCAAGACTGGGCTTATCTAACTGCAGCTGGACCTTGAGAGGTTCTTGTAAACAAGGTAGGAGGACCCCACACTGTGAAGCACCTTCCTTAAATACAGGAGCATGGCATATCTAGTTAGATGCTGTAACCAAACTACCTCTCCTGCTTCTCTGCAATAAAATAAATACCAATTTATAAATACCAATTAAATCCCTCCACCTTTGCACATCCAGAGATCGCTCTGAGAGACTGGTTGCTTCTTAAATCCAAATGTCCTCTCTTTAGAGGACAATAATAATAATAAAAAACCATTAAACAATCTGAAATTTCCTGCAAGTATGATATTTCTCTGGAGGTGTAGGTTGCAGGGCTGCCATACGCAGTGTCCAGGTGTGTTATTACAGCCAGTGGTTTTTGCCATCTCTATTTTTTCATCTCTGGATTAATCCTGCTTAGATCCCAACTTTGCAGCTTGCTCCATGAGGGTGAATCTGAGGACATTAACTGAGTATTTTGGTGTGAGAGACACAAAACTGGCAAAAAAAGATAGAATTGTCATGGTTTAGGGTCAGGGCAGCCCCTGATACTAAACACTCTCTGTTAACCCTCCTCCCTCCCCAAAGGGGAAGAGAAAGGGAATAAGGGAGAGAGACTCAGTGATTAGAAAAGGAAACTAGAGCAGCTTGAATGGAAATGAAAATAATAATAATGGAATATATACAAATATATACAAACCAGTATGGAACCCAACCCCCCGATGGTAATTCCATCACTGTCACCACTGATGCTCTGGAGCAGGCACTGGAGGGTCCCAGGCTGGGCCCAGCAGCAGACGGGAGCTGTGTTCAGGAGCTGGATTCTGGTGCTGGGTTCAGGACACACCGATTGGGATCGAAGGCAGAATGGACAGAGGCCTCCTGGGATGCTGGCTGGTGAAGCAGAGAGGAAGAGCTGAGAACTTGACCCTGCTGATCCCCCTGCTTTATCCCGAATATGCCGTATCTGGATAGTATCTGGACCCCAGTTTGGGGTCCCCTGTCCTGTCCACTCCTCCCTGCAGCAGCCGCCTTTCACTTTCTGCACCCCCAGCGTGGGGCACAGGACCCAGCAGTGGCCTCGCTCTGCACCCCAGCCCTGG
>JANHFY010015986.1:0-19201 GCA_027560095.1 Chloroceryle inda
GCAAGAAGCAGCAAGGGAGATCCCATTCAGGCAACAGAGGACACCTCCTTAATACTTTTGGGTTTTCAGCACTGGAGTATCTGCCTCTAATTCTCTTTCTTTGACCTTGACCTATGACAAGATTTCTGGTTTACCAGGAGATTTTCCTAAATTCTGCTCTTCTGAAACACTGCCATCCGCATTGCTTTGATGTTACCATGGCCATACCTCTTCCCCCTCAAAAAAGGGCAAATAAAAAGCAAAAAGCATGAACTGTGTTGTTAAAACATGGTAGTGGCAGAAGCCCTGAGGGCTGGGTATGTCTGCAGCACTCAGCAGGGTGTATATAGCCCTGTCTGTACGTAATTGATAGGTGCCCCTAGATACACAACAGGCAGTGAAATGGATTTTGGTCCTGGCTGAACAATCTGAAACTTTAGAGGGGCTCTGCAGACGTTACTGGTGCACCAGGGTTCAGAAGTTGGAAAAGACCAGACTTGGGTTCTTTTCGACATAATTTTTGTGTCTTCTAATCTGCTTCTGCCAGGGCTTTCCAAACTAGCCACAGAACATTATCAGTGAGGTTATGCTGAAGTGATTATTTACTTCAGATGTTTAAGTGCCCTCTTTCTCCATAATCTGTTTCCACAGGCTTCAAGTAAACCATGGTCAGAATGGCTGTTCACTTGTCAGAGACCTGCACCACCCTCTCTGTCAAAGTCCCTACTTTGTCATTTCCCACTAATAGTATCTTCACATATAACTGTCTACCAGTAAAACCAGTCAGAACATGCATATCTCTGTGAACTCATGTGGGAAGTACCACACTGCTGAGAGGTGCTTGCTCTTAAATCACTTCCACCCTCGGGCCTTTTTTCCAGCAGATGTTATTTGAAGTCTTCTGACTTGTAGCCATCAATCACAGAGCTCAAATCAGAACTACCTAGGACAGAGAATTTTTTTTTTTTTTTTCTTTTTTGGGGGGTCTCTCTTATGTGGTCAAGATTATAGAAGATGTAACACATTGCACTAATGTGTTAGACCAAACACAAGTCAGGAGAAATCTTTTAATTAAGGAGAGAAAGTAGCTTTGGGTTGTGCTGCTTTTGGCATCAACATAGTTGTTATATTACTTGGATGCCATGATATTTATACCAGCTTAGTTATGCAATGAAATATTCTATATTTAGCAATTTTAATTAGAAATACTTAGGTTTTTTTCACAGCTATGAAAGAGAAGTCAATAAAATGCAGAACATAAAAGCAGATACAGAGAAGAACTGTGCCATTTCTGGTTGTCTGAGATTCTTGATGCATTTTCTTTGTTAATTTTCCACTATGTTTAATAATTTTAAGAACTTCATTCTTACTGTGGCTTGCACTATGACTATTGTTACTGCTATGCTCAATAATGATCCTTGGGTTTTTTTCATCCTTGTTTAGGCTTAGCAAGCTTTATGCTAGGAAATTTATCAATGTGATGTGAAAGTAAAGAAAAAAAAAGGAGCTACTGATTAAGAAATACATTTGCAGTGACCAGTAATTCCTCTTAGTTCTTCAATCTAGTCTTAATGCTGCATTAAATTTGTTCTTGTCTCAAAGACTAAATGAGGTTTTCTTTCTGAAGTAAGCATTTGTTAAATAAATTTTACACTTTTTTAGAAGCCAGTGGATTTGCAGTCCATATCTTCCTCAGGCTGTGGGTCTCTGATTTGTGTCTTACAAACATGAGCAGATTAAATGGAAGGAGTAAAAACAGAGCCAACCTTTGGATGTTAAACAGTTTATGCTGACATCTATTCCATGGTGCAGATCTCACATGAGCTGTGTAAGATAACCTGGTTTTATGCAAGGTACAGCATTTTGTACTAATATATATGTATGATGTACTTCTGTGTAAAGATAAAATACCCTATGTATTTTCCCATCCTTGAGGATGAATTTGGAGCCTGAAAGTGTTTCAAACCATGATGAGCATGATCTAACACATATTCAAACTTGTCATCTGCAATTGTAGATAACCTAATAGCATGTTTTTGTTTGAAAGGGTAATATACCTGGAATTGATTGTAATTGCTTCCCCTAAGGATCTGGGATATATTTTTCTCTCTTATTTTTAGTATTGTGTCTATTTTAATTTCTCTATTAGAGTGGCATGAATTCATTGGCTGTACCACTTGCTGTGTATCTGACATGACAAACAACAATAGGCTCGAGTTGTCAGCTGTCGTTTTATTCTTTAGGCATGCATTCTTCAAGATAACTTCTGCATGCTTTCTTCATTCTTTTTGTCAAAGCAGAGGCCTGATCTGATGCTCAGACAAAATTTTTTAGTCAGCCAGCTCATAAGGTATCTATGCTCCGAAGCAGAAAGATGCTTTCACTTGACATTAATGCCACCACAGTTCTCTAGCATTCTCTGTTGGTGCTGCAGCAAACATGGCAGAAGTTGAACAAGAGCTGTGAAATGCTGCTGCTGAACCAAGGTGGACATGCTGGCTCAAGTCAACCATCATCTGTCATTGAAACAAAGATGCTGGGCTAGGAATGGCAACACTGAACTGTCAGAGATCATCACTGAGCAGCTAGGCTCCTAAGTAGCCTGGGCATTACAAGGGAAGGTAAAATCCAAACACTGTTACATCTGGATCTCAACTATCCTGATGGAAAGCATTTGAAAACTTGACTGCTGGCCTTTTATTCAAGCTCACAAATGTTGTGGTAAGGAATGGAATAGAACCTCTGTACTGAATTACTATACCCTGAAATATTTAGCCTGACTCCTGAGTGAAGACATGAGTTGGAAAAGTAACAACTGATTCAACCATTAATTATAGAATAAAAAAATTGAGCTCTTTGTTTGTGAGAAGATGAAAACACCTGAATATGTTTTGATCTCTTTCTTACCCAAGCTCCAAGAAAAGATCCCTACAACTATGGAGACATCTCCCCACTCTCTCCTCATTGATTTTGGCTGGTCCTTACATGGGTAGAGTAACTTGTCTGTATGGATTAAAGCAAAATTCTCATCCTCTTTGCATAGAACAGAAACCTAAGAACAGGCAAAACCCTTCAGCAATACTGAAGGAGCAGAAGTTATATTTTGTGAAGGAAAGGTAAAACTGGGCTGTTTGTTCTCATGTAAACCATTTCACACTTTTTTTGTTGGTAATAACTGTAAGTAGCTTAGTAAATACATACTGTAATATATTAATATTAATATTTCTCCACATAAATTTCAGTCGTTCTGAAGAACAACAAACTGTTTATATTTGCTCTCTGACAGCCATTTACCCGGCCAAGGATAAGTATTCTTACAGTCTCTTCAAGGCTGTGTGAAATGTTTGTGTTATAAATATTTTTTTAATGCTTATTGCCTGTCTGGTTTTGTATTCCAGCAATTTTCTTTGCTTGTAGTGGCAGGTTAAGATCTTAGGTAGGGAATAAAAAGCCCAATTTAAGATCACGATGCTTTGGTGAAAGCTAGAAACTCATTATCTTTTGTGATGTGTGGAGTGTTGTATCATTATCTAGCAAAGTAAAATTGAAACCACTGTGTAAATGCTTTTGCCTCTAGCCTGTGTAAGTGTCTCCTTTTTCTCCAGTTTCTTTCTTTTTTGATTTTTTTGGGTGTGAGGGGGCAGGGGTTGAAGGCTAAGATCCATCTGAAAATTCCTTAATATTCTGGTAAATATTTATTGTCTTTCAAACTCTGAATTGCCATAAACCCGAGGTGATCTTCACAATCTAATAAAAATGTTATAACTTAAATAATTTCATTATAAATGTTGAATGCATTTTTGCAGAAGAAGACCAAATGCTTGCCACCATAAGAAGCATTTCTTAGAGTAAAACATGAATAGCTAATCTAATTTCTGTTGTGAAGTGTACAAGGGAGCACTGTTAAATCTTTACTCATGGAGTGTTGTTTTGGGAGAGCACTTAGCTATTTAAAATGTCAAGAGGAGTAAGCACTAGTAATAGGAGCTCAAGATGGAAATGAAGAAAGCTCTATTACGTAGCTAAAGCCACCTCCAGCTTGCTTGACCTCAGCAGAATCATCAGGTATTCCTTGTAGAGCTGCAATAGCCCATCTGCAAAGTGGAAATTGTCAAAATGTTTGCCTTTACAAGTTTGAGATCTGGGAGTGAGAAAAGACAACCTGAATGCAGTGGAAATTCTGGTGAGGTTTGGTTGTATACTGCCACTAAACTAACTGCCATAGCTTAGCAGAACTTTGCCTGAGTGTGTGTCTACTCTAAATCATGGAAGATATCATAATATAGAGAAAAGACACACTCCACTGTGTATCTATTATTTTTTTTTACAAGGACATTATTGGACTACAAAAAAAAGTGATTTGTTTGGGTTTTTTTTGACACTGCTTTAACAGAAGCATTGTAGGGTGTTTTGGTTTTGGGTTTTTTTTTTTTGTGTTTGCTTGCTTGTTTTTCTGTAGGACAGTATCTCTTTTGTCGAGGTCTCTGAACAGTATAGCAATGTCATTTCTGTTCTAGGTTCTTTATCAGATTGAAGACTAGAGTATGAAATAGCTCTGTACTTTCAAAACACTATTGTGAAGGAATAGGTTCATTTAATCTCTTCAATAGATTTCTTGTCATTTATTTGCAAAATTCGTTGTACTTTCTAGTCAGTCTTTTATCTAGTGATTGTTTTTGCTACATCTGTATGTTATTACTGAAGCATTTTGTAGTTTGGGAGCATATTGAGCCTGTGCCTGACACATTCCAGTGAAATCCTAGACATTGAGCATAATAATGTTCACACGAGGCTTTGAAGGTGTCCTCTTTTGCATGATACCTAAATGGCATTTTACCTCTAGTTTGCTAAGGATAACACAGAGATTTCCTTTCCTTGGTAGACAAAAACTTTAAAACTTTAATACCCTTTTGAAAGCCAGTTGAAAAAGAATGTTTGTAACAAGGGTCTGAATCACCTCCCCAGATTTACACTGCTCTAACTCTTGAATTAAGGTGGGTTTCATTAGAGTAATATGAGAGTTTTCCAGTGGCAGTTGTGATTAGAAGTATAGTACAGATTGTATAAATATCTGAAAATTCCTAATAACCCAATTTCCCTGTAAAAAATGAAGATTAAATGCAGCGCATCACATTAAAACTCTTCTGGGTTAGCAGCATTTATGTAACATGCTGGGTACACTGTCTTGCTATAATTAGCACAAGAAAAGCTGTTGGAGGCAATGATTTTCTATGCAGTAGCTAACTGGAACCCTGTCTAAGCTTAGATAATGATCTTGGCTTTATCACCAAACTAGCTAAAAATTAAAGGTCCCGTTTAGCCCTACTAGTATATCAGAGTAATACTTGATGTAAATGACAGTGAAATTCTGTGAGCATGTGGGAAAAGCATGAACATCTTTTTCCTTTAAAAGATTTCCAGGCTGAGTCTCAATAAATGATAATAAATTGGTGATCTCAAAAGGCTTTGGCAGAAAGTAATGTTTTTAGGTTGCCTAAACTTCATTACTGATACTTGTAAAATTTCACAAGGTTTCTTATAACATTTCTCACTATATCATGTCCAAAGAGTTTAGGTTCTAGGGTAACTCTTTTTCATTTTCTGAAACAAAATCACAGCTGATTGAGCCAATAAAAGCATTTATGTTAACATTGTCATGAATCTTCTCACTTACTGTAAGATGGCTTTTAATGGCTCAGGACAGGATGTCTTTACCAGACAGTCACAAGTGGCCTTACAAAGTAGTTAGTCCCATAGAAATGTTAATTCTCTTCCTTCCTTGGCCTCAGGTCTCTGTGAGGTGCCATCTCAGTATGCCTGGCAAGAGTGATGTCCTACCCACATCTTGTCCTTGGCTACTGCAAAAATAATAATAATAAAAAAAAATAATAATAATATTACCCACTCCTGAACACATAGAGATGTGAGCTGTTTTTCCACTTGCCAATGTCTAGCACATTACTTTATAGATATTTCAAAGGATATTTAAATGGCTGTTTAGCACTCTAGGCAGCAATCTTAACAGAGCCACAGTCTAGCTCTCTGTTGTAGGACTGTTTAACATTTTGATGTTACAGGTAATAGGAGGTAGACTGTACTTTAAGCTTACTAGACAGGAACAAGCTAGTGATATGACTTACCTGGTAAGAATTATTGACAAGAATTATTGACAATAACTTCAAGTATCTCTTCTTCCCTTGAGCATTTTTTTCCCAAAAGTTTAGAGCTTGGTCAGCTACAATCAAGGCAATTTGGTATTTTTGAAGTGTTGAGTATTTGAAGAAGTAACACGTTATTCCAGAAGCCAGTAAAAGATTAACTAATAATTTCTGTTCTAAAGAATCTGGCCATTTTACCTCAGTTCAAATCCTTGTTTGGCCTCCTGTGTAACCTGCTGGTGAGGAGATTCAGTGCTGTACACCGTTGCCTACTTCATCTTAACAGAATCACGTAATCAGAATTGTGATGGTTGGAAAAGACATCTAAGCTCACCATGTCCAACTGTCAAGAAAAAGAAAAACAAACCAATACACCTTTTATATATATATATATTTTTTTTTTTTTTTTTTTTTTTCATAGCAGAAAACCTGTTCTTTTAACCAAACTCAACTGCAGGTAAAAGTCCTAATTGAGAAAATAGCTTTGTAGCTTTGACCTAGCACAAAGTTGGCATAGTCTGTGCTTAACTTCAAAAGAAATCCTGTGAGCACCCCACATTACACTTTCTGTAGTCTAAACAGGGCAGAGGGGATGGGATGGGGACCTTTTAACAGAGTCTCTGCACACCCAGCTTTTCATTTAATGGAAAGCAGGACACTTGGGAAAGACAGTGATAGAAGGACCATGGTCAGCCTTAGTTCATAACATAGGCAGAGTTTAGATCCAGATCCAGATATTTTTTTGACTTTCAAAGTCCACAGTATCCCTGCCATTTTATCAGATACGTATTTTTAAGCCCATTTGGCATAAAATGCAGTAATTGTTTAAAAGATGTTACAAATAGAGATTGTAATTTTACACATTTGTTAATTTGTTTAAATATGCCTTGGAATAATCTTATTTATAGTTTATTGTAGAAAGCTGCACATTATATTTTTATAAGCTTTTCTGTTCTGGCAGCTTGGCCATCATGTATTAAATATTGTTATTTAGCTGTCATAATGTTTTTGCTTCACTTTAGAAGTGAGAAAAAGATAGCTCATTTACAGCTCTCCTGTTCATGAAGTATCATCATAAAGGGCAGGCTTCTCTTTAATATGTAAGGCTACTGTCAGACCTCAAATACAGTACATTTAATGTTGTTAGTGCTACAGTCAGGCTTGGAAAGATACACACAGGAGAGCTTCATGGGATCATCATTTATTCAGATGGCAGAAAGTTGTCTTCATTTGTATTTGTCAAAGTTGCTGGCCTGGAAAGTGAGTATCATTCTGAATTTCACTGACTGCATGCTATCAATTTCTTTTGATGATTTCTTTCATAGGACCAATGGCATTTCAGGTCATATGTAGCTGTTGGGTTAGAAAGTCAATTAGCTTATCATGTAAAATAAGAGACACCATTATCTAATATGGTTGTGTATACTGGAGATGTTTCATTGCTGCTGTGGTGGTCTGGTTACCAACTTTATTGTGTTCATATTGCAGCACACACAAATACAGTGGGAGAAATCATCATGATCACGGGAGAAAATGACACTACCATGTTATGTGCAGCTTTCAGGTACAGCTCATTGATTCTGAGGGTATAAAACACTACACTGCTTCTGTGAAATCATATGGAGCAAAAAGAATACTGAGTGATTCAAGAAAGTGAAAGGAGTCTGCTTTTGACCTGGATTCTGAAAGATCTTAAAAGCAATGTTAGCAAAGCTGGCATTAATCCGCTAGGTAGCCGTGGCAGGCTGACTCTTTACCATGGGCACTGCTTTTTCCCCTGTTCTGTGTATTCCCTGACCCAAACACGTTCTAAAAACCACTTCCCATTTCATTGTAGATCTCTGGAGGAAGAGAAAGTCTGAATCTAGGAAATATATGTTCTTGCAAGAATATGTGCACTGGTTTTCTTCTAATTCAGTCCTTTGTATTATTTTGCATTGCCAACATAAACTTTTCTCTGAAGAGAAATCTCTCACTGGCATTGCATTATTTGCATCCCTTTTTTAGTGGCCCACTTCTTAATTTTATGAAAATCAGATAACACTACTGAGCTTCTGACCAGTACTTCTTGTTAGGCCATTGTTATAAGGACACAAAGTTTGCTCCCTTTATATTTATTCCATTAAATCTCTGCTCCATTATTTTTTCATCCTCTGAAACTTCTAGAGTAACTATTTTCCATTCAATTTCTTCCTATTCTTTTAGCTTTTTGTTTTCTTTAAGACACACATGCACAAAAATAATAAATAAAAAAAAAAAGAGGTATTTTTTTATGTGGTGTTTTTGGTGATGTAGAAAGAGATTATCATTCCCTCTTGACACAGCTTATTTTCCATTCATGATGTATTCTCCACTGTCACAATTCAATTAGTTTCATTGATTTATCTTGTTTACCTTGCCTTCTGTAAGTGGTTGACTAAAATTCTGTCCACTGTTGTACCAATTGTTTCTGCTGTTACAGAAAATATTTGTGGGAATAGGATTAATGAATTAGCCCATGATGCCATTACAGCTGCAACGTTACATCAGTCCATGGAAAAATTAATAGGCTTCCATGAGACAAGAAGGAGAGCTGGAGCCTGTAAAAATCTTCAGCATATGAAAGTTTGAGTAATTATGGCCATATGGAAATCTTCAGCTTGATTGTTGGAGCAATGATGTACCCAGGGCTTCTCTCAGTTTGTAACATTTGCAATGAACTTTTTAATAAGCAGTAATGGAGGGATCTTCTCATTAATTTGATCCTTAGAAGAACATCTGGATAGTATTAGGTTGAAAATTATTTGAATTTCAAAGAGGTATGCTGAAATTTTTATTATTGAGATACTATTTAATGAACTGGTCTCGTTCACAAGAATGGCATTACAAAATTTATCCTCAATATGCTGTACAAAAAGTAATATAAAGTTAGATTTTTTTCCTTTTTATTCTTGTTTTTAAATGTTTTGAAATTAACTAGAATATTTTCAAGAGAGACACCTTTTGCTGACAGTATTTTTCAATATAAAAGTTGTTCTGTAAGTTTTTCAAAGCTGAAACTTTCAAGAAAGATGGTTTTGAAAGAAGGGATATCTGAGTAGTTTGGGGTTTTTTTAACTCGTTAAAATAAATTTGTAGCTACCAAAGCTTTTACCATTATTCAAGTCCTTTTTGTCAGCAGTTGCTTTTTAATAGACTATTTTGTCAATTATTGTCCCTCAGATTTAAAGGTTGCCTTATTTAACTGCTCTTCAGGCTTGTGTGGTTTGGGAAACCAATTTTCCTTACGTCCTGTAGTTTGATTAAAATATATTTTTCCCAGTCTTTAGGGTTCTAAACTAATTTTTAGTAAAAGTTGCCTTATTCTCACAGCTTCCCAAACACACCAAGTTCCCACATAGAAGTCACACCTGGGACAGCAGTGCTAACTGCCCTTGTAGTTTAGGCTGGAAGACAGATTTAGTTCTTTCTCTGAGCATCTGCATAATTTTAACACCTGAGAGCCAGGAAGGCTCTCAGTGTTGGGGAGAGGAGCAGACAATGGTATATGATGTGGAATGCCCTTTCTTGCCTACTCAGGTTCTGCCATTTCTCATGGTCCTGGATGTTTCCTAGGAGAAACCAGGCTGTAGGATTCAAGTAGGAAAATTCATTGTCTGCCTGTCAGGTACAAGAGGTGAAGGTCCACTCAGATGAAGATTTGCTGGTGAAATTAAGAGTGTTTTAAAATAAGGAGGTTGTGGTAAGACCTAATTAGATAATATTCTGTTCTGTTTTCTATCATGACACTTGATTTACCCCATGAATGTTTTATTTGATTGTTTTAATGAAAAAATGATGACTTTCATATGCTGTGTCATAGAATATTTGTGCTCTCAAATTTGCTCTTTAAAGGAGCATTAAAATCCCAAATGTGATTTTAAATTGGTCTAGGAAAATAATTAAAACTCTACATTGAAGCATACGAACATCTAAGCTAAAAAATGTTGTGCAGGTTACTCCTTACCTTGCAGAGAGTATGGGCAGAGCTCACTAAGAAGTTATTTGGACCTGTTTAGTTTTAGATTTTTTTGGGGGGGAGGAGGGTTTGGATCATAGAAATTCAGAAAACTGAAAAAAAAAATTACATTAAAAAGAATTATCCAGCTGTTACTCACTGTATACATCATATGTCATCATCAGAGTTCAGTGACATTTTAAAGTTACATAAACCCAAGGACCCTGGATATCAACTATTCCATCTAAAGCTGATAAACTCTTGCATTCACTCACTTTTCACTCCAGGCAAATGCAGATTTAAAGCTAACTGATATGATTCAAATGACTTTTTTTCTGGCTCTATACACAAAACCCAGTTTAGATTTAATTGGATCACTCACCTGAGGCTTCTTATGGATGTATTTAAATGTTTTCAGAGGGGAAAACAAACATAACTATGTTAACAACTAATAAGTGGTCTTAACCTTCTGAAGAGGTTTAATGTTTCCTCTAGTTACTAAAATTATGCCAAGACTGAGGTTATTTACTCTGATTTTGGACAAGATCCTTCCTTTAGATAACAAAGTTCTCCAATTATTTTATTATTTTCCCTTCTCCCTCCTTCCTTCCTCCCCCCTGCCTCAATTATTTTTAATGTATTGCTCTCCTGAATTGAAAGTTTATGTTGAAAGTACTGTTCTGAGAAGTCTGAAATAGAAATTTTCTGCTTTATTTGCAAAGAAAATAGAGTAGGTGCTCTTCTTTCCAAGATCCTGTCAACAGCAATTACAGACTTCTTTTTTCCCCAGAAAACACCCAGGTACAGAGTGATGTTTCTTGCTTTTCCTCTCCATTCAGTCTTTGTGTTCTCTTTCAAATGTATTAGCCAGTAGAATTATTAACAATGTATGAACCTCACATGGCTAAACGCTTGTAAACTGATAATTTGTACTTTCTCTGGTCTGAATAAAGCAAATTGATTCCAAGGGAAGGAAAAGGCCCTTTGTCCTGTCATGTTCATGTTACTCAGTCTGAAGTTTCACTTTCTTTTTCTGTTTTTTTTGGGTTTGTTTTTTTGGATTGGAGCACAATTATTCCAATTGAATAATTTACAAGGTGCTAGAAAAATATTTTATGTTAGAATTTATATTTTCTAGCAAAAAGAAAACTCCAAAAAGAAACTATTCTTATATTCACTTTTTCAAAAGGGTTCTTCTGTTGAAACTCTCTTTTTAAAGGGAATAGAACTGAAATTCTGGGACTTTTAACATGACCCTACAGAATTTACTGTCATGACTCAGGTCTTGAAACTATTTCAGTGGTCACTGAATCCAATAATATATTGCCACATGCAACCTTCATAAATTTAGCTCTCCTTTGCTACTGGAAACATGGCCTTAGTGCTTCATTTGTCTGATCATTAGAGATCTTTTTATGTGAGTCTGCTTAAATATATCTAACCCCAGCTTATTCCTGTGGATGTTACTTTTTAGCATAAGGTTTTTCCTTGGGTATTTACCTTTTAATGCTTTCAAGGTGAATAATCTTATCCTGTCAGTTTGTATCTCTCTGAGATAACCAAGATGAGCTAGGCTCCTTACTAGGGTTCTTTCTATCTCACTCAGTTTAATCTTTTATTGCACCTGGTTGCAGATGAAAGATATGTTTTTGAGCACTCTTAACCAGTTCCTGCTCCACAGCATCAGTGTCATTGCCACTGAGGTGGTTGGGTTCAATGTTGGTTTTGTATGTATTTCTTTTTTGTTGTTATTCATTAAAGCTATTTTAGTTTTCTTTTCTAATCCATAAGTATCTTTCCCTTATTCCCTTTCTCTTCCCCTCTGCAAAAGTAGAGGGATTAGCAGAGCATGTCTGTCTTTCATCTAGTGGCCAGCCCAGCCCTAACTCTTGACAGTCTGAAAGTCATTTCTTTCAGAATGATATTACCAGTGGTACTATTCCAACCCAACTCTAGCATCTCTTTAAGTCCCTTCCAAACACCTACATTTTAAATCTTCTTCTAATCGGTGGTTTGTGTTTTTTCCTACCTAGACATGGTCTGTTCTTTTCCTCCTCCCTTTCTTTTTTCCAGCAAGATTAATGGACACTTGTGGCTGCACTGCAGTGCTGCAGCTGTTCTGGTTCCTTTGCCTCCTTTGAGCACACCATGTCCATGGTCTGTGTCCCAGCATGGGTACATGACCCAGTGCCAGGGGGCTAGTACAAACTAACTTCTTATCTTTAGGGCTGTATGAACTCCTACTGTATCAAATGCTTTAATCTAACCCTTGTTCACAAAAGACCTTTGCTGGTATAAATAGATAAGTTACTTACAGCATCAGAAAGTGAGAACAAATTCAGTATTAAAGCTCGTACTTGGAAGCAGCTATCCAGCGCTGGAATCAATTCATAGATACAGCAGCTAAGAATCCAAGTTTTTGGACATTATATTAGGGGAATGACTTGTGTTTAACTTTCTTTGCCATCTCCAAGTCTGATCTATATACAATACACAGCAAAACAGATCTCAAGTCGATTTTTCTACTGTCTACATTGAAGCCAGTATTGAAAAGTCTAGGAAGTTAAAATATTGGGAGTAAATAAAATGCTCTGAGTCTGTGAAGGACTGAACAAGATCTAATAACATCAGAGAAAATTGTGCTTTCCTGGGATTGGAAATTGAAGCTTAGTCAGAGAAAATTAGGTTAGAGGATCGATAGAGATGGATTATTTTAGAAAGAACACAAGGATTTAAGTTGGTTCTCACCCTATGTACAGGAATGTTCATTATCAAGTCTTGGCTGGGATTTTTAGCATCCATTTGTTTTCACAACAGTTTACACTCTGATGGGTAGAATTAAGGAAGCACAAACACTGTGCCTCTGCCTTCCAGTGCTGGTCTGGGACCACATCCTCTGATTTTCAAAGGTAAAGAGTGGGGGTGGGGGTTGGAAACAGAAAGGTGGAAGCTGGAAGTCAGAAAAAAAATAAATTGTCAGGCTTGTTTTCTAAATTATTTAATAACAGGCAGTGCAAAGTGGAAAAGGAGAATGCAAAAAAATGTCAGATACTTCCTGAGCAGTGTGGCTCTTCTGCAAGAAGTACATGGGATACAAAGTCAACAATTTATGGAGGAACTGGGAAGGGGAGGAAGTAGGGTGGTGTGGACAGTTTTTGTGAAATTAAAGAGAGCAACAAACACTGGTTATTTTTATTAATTAGCTTTTTCCTAGTCCCTCCTGCATTTTGTAAAAGGGAGGGAGGAAAGTATAGTCCCATGTTACTGGTTGTTTCCAGATGAATAACTGTCCCCTCTCTTGAGAGCAGATGACCAGAGACTGTTTAAGATGATAATTCTCCTCCTGGAGGTTGCAAGCATGAAAATGGCTTTTTTAAAAGTCACGAGATAGGTCCTTAATAGAGAAGTCTCCAGTTTTAGAGGTGGAGTTTATCCTATAAATCCATTTCTTTTCCAGAGAGTTTAGAGCAAAAATTTGCTGCTATAATTTAATAAATATTTTCAAAACATTTTGGTTGAACTGGAAATAAAGATTTTGCTTTAGCTAGGTTTAAGATAGTGTCAATGGAACAAATAAAATATCTTTATAAGTTAATATAATCAAGCAAATCTTCCTCTGTAAATTCATTATGCTTTTCTTTGATAGAAAAAAAATTGCCTTTATGGACTATATTTTACATCTACATATGGGATGTTTTGTGCAGTACTTTCACTACTTGAGTGGCCACTGGCTAACACAACAGGTTCTATAGAGCAGCATCTTAAGTCAATCACTGAATCCATGTCAGCTTTATACAGCAGTTATTCTTACTTGGCACCTTGAATACTGTGTTCAGTTTTTGGGACTCTCAGTAGAATCAAGACATTGAGGTGCTAGAGAATCTGCAAAGGAGAGCAATAAAGCTGGTGAATGGTCTAGGCAACAAGTGTCTGGAGGAGTGGCTGAGGGAGCTGAGGTTGTTTAACCTGGAGAAAAGATGGCTTAGGGTGACCTTATTTCTCTCTACAACTACCCAGAAGGAGGTTGTAGCATGGTGGTGGTTGGCTTCTTTCCCTGAGTAACAAGCAGGCAGACATGAAGAACAGCCTCCAGTTGCACCAGGGGAGGTTTAGGTTGGATATTAGGAAAAATGTATTCACAGAAAGGGTTGTAAAGCACTGGAGCAGGCTGCCCAGAAAAATGGTGGAGTCCCAGCTCCTAGAGGTAATTATAAGATGTGTAGACATGGTTAAGTGTTGAATTTGGCAGCAGTAGGTTAACAGTTGGACTTGGTAATCTTAACAGTCTTCTCCAACCTAAATGATTCTGTCTCTGTATCATTTCCTTACCAGAAATAAACATCCCAGAATAGTTTGGATTACTAGCTAGCTAATCCCACTGTGTAGATAGCACTGTGCAGTACACCTCATGCCACCTTCTGTCTGTATTAGGATAGAATGACATTTTCTTTATGAGACAAAGCATTTATTCTTTGAAAATCCTGCATCAAGATATTAGCAAAAAAAGTCATCCCTAAAATGTGAATGAAATGCATCCTGAGTTTTGAGACTCTGTAGATTATAACTTTAAAAATGTGTTGTATGTGTATCCATGGGCACATAAAGGAGAGCAACTGAAAATATATGCAAAATCACACTTGTGTATTTTGCAAGTGCTGAAATGCCACCTGTTTGCACAGAGTAAAAGTTTTCTTTCTCCACGTCACTTTCTATGTTCCCATTGATTGTCTTGCCACACTGTACATCAGATCCAGAGCATGATCTGAAGGGCATGGGCTTTCTTAAAGATTTGTTCTTTTGTCATCTAAGCAGATAACTGAGCTGAAAGCAAAGCTCAGGCTTTGCAGAAGCGCCTTGGATGTTGGCTACCCAATGAGATTTAAGGATCTGAATCCACAAGATACTTTTTTAAATTCCCTGGCAAAAGGTATTAACTCTCCCTTCAGCTTCTCTACCTCTATGTTCCAAAGTCTCAATAGAAATGATAGTTTGTAAAGGGAATTGTTCAAGATTTTTTTTCCTTAGGCATCACCCTCACACTTACTTGTTTGAATACTGCTTAGCCTGTCACTAATAAAAGCCTATCTATATGTAAAAATATGCCTTTAACATGTGGAATTATTATTTGAAGTCAAAGCTTCTGTAAAATTATGGTTTTTTCACTTGGGAAAGTTCTCTTGGGCTCCTATATTAACAAGACTTTACCCAAGGCTATTTAAAAAAAAGCAAAATCTTGTGTGAAGATTGATTAGAGGGTTACACTAGTGTGATGGTGTCAGTAAGATAGTGGGAAGGACAAAGCTTTCAGTCAAAGCAGCAGCAAATGAAAGCAGTGGTGATTTCAAAGTCCTTAGGTAGCTATGTTAAAGTAGCTTCTGTTCATCTAGGTGGGAAAGATGCAATATTTACTGAGCTGAGCAGTGTGCAGAATTCAGAAAATCTTGTTACCTGGCAAGCAAAGTGTTTTCTTGTTAGAAATGGAGATTAAAGACAGAAAAATAGCTTATAATTCCATTTGCAACGATCCTTGAGTTTTACTTCCCCAAAAATGGGACCTACACCTTTTATTCTTTTCCTGCTAGCCTCCACTCTTCATTCCTGTTGGCCACATATATTGCTGTACACAATAAACACAGGTCTGCTGTGTTCAAATAACTACTTGCCTTAAATGCTATCTGAGTTTTCAGAGCCCAATTGTGGGACTGCAGGGTGCAGAGTTTAAGGATTTGTCCACTTTCCTGATACACTAGAGACAAGAGCACTCACAAAACACTTGCAAAATGATTAAATCCACTTACCCTCTTTGACTGAAACCTGTACTTGCTGTCACAGCAGCTGCAGGAACCTTTTCTTTTATTTTCTCTTCACTGTCTGCATCCTTTGGCACAGTTTAACACAGAAGGGGGAAAGTTAGAAAAATAAAAAAATAAGTAAAATCATTCCCTCTGCTGTGGAGGAAAGGTTCTTGGAATTCAGAATAAGCAGTTGTGGGCAACTGATGCATTCAACAGAATGTGGAGTCAGTCAGCAAAACACATCTGCTCTGCCCTGCAAAGGACTACAAAAGCATTATTTTTTTCTTATCCCCCTGGGCACTTAAATGTAATCTTCACAGCAAAAAAAATAATGTCTTTTTGCAGAGAAATCATCTTTTCACCTGTTTGTCCCTAAAAGTCAGAGTTTTGTACTTTGCCAAGCAATCTTCAAATGAAGTGGTTTTTCCTCCTTTTATACAGGAAATGATGAAAATAATGGAGCCTATCTTCAGACTTTGCTGCTCACAGCATCAGGGTGCCTCACTCACTACCAGGGCACTGTAGAAACCTTGGCTGCTTATCTTCCCTGGATTTGTAGTAGTCCTGAAACACAAGAACAAACATCACTGAAAAAAATAAGCAAATAACTCTTCTGAAATAAATCTTCTGTTTTCACAGAACATCAGCTTGCTGTAAGCTTAAATATTTTGGGCTTTGGATAGCTTTGCTGTACCTTATAAAAGGCAGTATGCCTTCTCATGTTTTCCTTCTTTCTTTTGTCACCAAAAGGCTAAATAAAACTCCTAGAAAAAGCATTCAGAATTTTGAGCAGACATGGAATTTCTGAGGGCTGAAAGGCTATCCAACATTTCAGCTGGCATTCTTTAACTTCAGAACTGGATGGGCATGTAGGGCTTTGTTTGAGAATATATGGATTTGCTAACGTTTTCTGGAACCATTTTTCGCCCCACTTTTCTGAAGTACTTTGTCACTGCTTTGGAATTTTTTTCTCTGCTGCCAGAGACCACTCTCTGCACCACTGACACGTAAGGTGACAGTGTTTTGTCAGTGCAAGGCAAGGATACTCAAATGCTCACTTGCTAAAATTAATGAGGATGTTTGCAAGTGGGATTCTTTTTTTCCCCCACTATATTGCTGTTTCTTACAACTTGTATTCCTGCTTTCTCTGCGTACTGTTTAATTCTACACAGCAAGTATTTTAGCCTTTAGCCTTTGAATTTAATGTGATTTCTTCTACTGTGGCATAGTGGCAAATTTCAGGCTACAGTTCAACCTTTGTTCAGGTAATTCAATTAACCTGACAATACAGAATACTGAAAAGGAAGACCCATCTGGAGGCAGTATTTTTTCCACATAAGGTGAAGAAAAACAACAACAATGAAGATCAGCTTGCTTCATCAATCTTATTTTTCAGTAATACACATTACATTAATTCACAGAATCTGACTGGCTAAGGTGAAAGTCACAAACAAAGAGCTTTGCTTGAGTGTTTTTAATTTATCTATTTTTTTAATAAGTAAGATTTTGAAATGTCTAGAGTATTTTTCTTGGAAGAAGTAATAACTGAATGCACTTTATTGGGAGCTTGGGAGTTTTCTTATTGATGTAAACTGAACCTAACTGCAAGTGAGTTCCAAAATTTAGTCCACAGTCTGAAAAGATTCTTGTGTGCCATTCCTTTCTACTCTTATGCTTTGTGAAAGGTGAAAGCTTGCATTTACTTGGAGATGGGCTCCTAGTTCTGCTGATAAACTTCTTTTAAAGATGAGTAGATGGATTATTTGTTCTGGAGTCAGAGAAATTTTCACCCGTTGACAGGTATCACTAAAGATTTCATTATGTTTCTGTGTTTGGTCTTCAACTCCCCTAACTGGTGTCTATCAAGTACAGACAATGCTCCCAGGTGCTAATTATTTCTTCAGGATACTGTTGTGAAATCTTTGCTAGTAACACTTGAAGTCATAAAGTAGAGGGACAACGGAGAGAACTGGGCTTTTGAGTTAAGTTTATTTGAACTAATGACTAGTTTTGGAGAATGGAGATGTAAAGGAGATAACAGATCTTGGAAATAAGCATGCAGTTTCTCATTTCCACATCCCATCATGGTAACACGTGTACTCATGATTTCCACAACAGGATTAGTATTTTTGGGATGTAGGAACTACCAGCAAAAAGGTACAGAGGAATTCAACAGCCTGATGGACCAAACATGAACTAAAATTCTTCCATAGCCTGAGTACAGAATAAATATTCTTTAGACTTCAGCATTCAGTCTTCTCTTCCTGCATCAGCAAGGGTGGTTGCATTAGTGACTGTAATGCAGTAATTTCTGACACCCTATTCCTACAGAAAACAAATAAGCACTGAGGAAAAAGCAGATTTGTGTGTTATTAATGGTTAAATCCTTTCTCACCTTGTTTTGCCTTTGCCCTTAGTTTCTGATTGATGTTGTAATGTCTGTAATGGTAATTACAGTGTCGGAAAATGTTTGCATTTTTACAGAGAGATTTTATAATTTTTCCTAATAAATGTAGCTAACAGGTTAACTTCATGTCACAAAGGTGTGAAAATGAATTAGCATCTGTGAAACTATTGCACTGATGGGTACAATTACAGGAAAGCGAACAAGGAAACTTGTAACATTGTAGCTGGGGCAAAGAATAGTCAGTAAATAAAGTATAAGACCTCATTTTGAGCTATGAAGTGATAATAGAAATGTGACAGTGCCTACATATCTATACACTGAGTGAAAGAGGGTCATGTAATTGAGAAAATTATCAAGTGCAATATAACAAAAGAAAGCACATAATACAGAGCCGTGAAGATTCTGTCTGAACCAAGACCAAAAATGCAATTTAAATTAAATCATTTCCTTAACATTTTAGTTTTTACCTTTTTGCTATGTTAATATCCTTTCACATTTCCTTTCCCTAGATAGTAAACCTTCATAGAAAGAGGAAAACCTACATTTGTATAAAACTGAAAATAAAAGCATTTTAAGCTATGATGGTGTTGTCCATGCAGGACAAATCAACACTACTCATGCTTGTCTGATAAATCAGTATTCTGAAAATAGTGAAAGTCACACATAATCTGAGAAGTACAATTAAGTAATCTGACAAATGTCATGAGACACAATCCTGATCCCTTAGCAAAACCTGATGGCAAAAGAAAGTTTTCTGCTATGTATCATAACACATAGAATTGTTAATGAGAGCACATAAGTTTAAATAAAATGATGGAAAGATAACAAAAACATAATGGCTTTTGATTGTATTAACTTCCTATATGCTTATATGGCCCCAGCAGCC
>JANHFY010015986.1:19301-31144 GCA_027560095.1 Chloroceryle inda
CCTCTCACTCCGCAGTTAAGTATTGTTGGAAGAGTTTTCTGCATTAAGGATATCTTTTCTATCCTTCCTGTTTGGCAAATGGACCACCAAGGATTGAGATGCCTTGGGCAAATAACATAGCTAGGAATGAGAAGTCACCTCTGCCTCACCCAACTGAACATCTCAATCTCTTCAATGATATTTACAATTAGTAAACATTTCCTAAACGTTTTGGAATCAGTTCAGTTTCTGCCTAAAATTGTGATTCACTTAGGGGAGCTGAGGTTTGTGTTATGTTAATATTTGCAAAGTAATTCTTTGACTGAAACCTTTCTGATACTTAATCTAGTACATTTAAAATGCTTAATGTCTTTTGACCCAGTCCTCTTTGTTTAAATCAATGTGTTTTTTTGGTAGAAAAAAGCAAATAGATTGCATCCTGCTGGTGGTGTGATGGTTACAGCAGTTAATATTTATGTTATGATAGGAGAATTATTGACATTGCAGATGATGCCTGTACTAAGAAGTTATAAAGAAATGGGCAAATAAGAAATAAAGGATATTTCATAATGACTTCTCCAGCATGTTTTCAAAACATGGAAAGTTTACTTAACCAGTCAAAGCTGAGTAAATCAAATAAAATTGAGAGGATTTATATTGCATTCCAATCTCCTGCAAATGAAATGTACATGTGGCATCTCATTCACTCTTCCACTAAAAGAGTACACAGAAAGCCATAATTTGGCTGCCTTTTTTTTTTTTATATCTATAATATATATTTTAAAGACCACATTCTAGGAATATTTTGTTTGCAATTAAAGCTCTAAAAATTACCTTTCCACTCTGTGAACAGCACTTCTTCCTATGGCTCACTTACCCTGCAGTGCTATTTCAATTCTTGGTGCTGTGCTCCAGGATGAGATTGTCAGTTGTGCTTTCCTTTCACTGACAAAGAGAGAAATCCCATGGTTGCCACTGTCAAGAACATTTCTCTGCCTTCATTCCACGGGGACATCAACAAGATGTCTGATCCCTCTCTGTGCACTCCTCTGTCATAGGGGTGATCACCTAAGCTGGGGCTGCCTTTACTTCTTCCTTCCACTGACAGCCACTGCTTGACATGTTATCATCACGCATGCAGAATCCTGCTCTTCTTGTGTGCAAAGGTCTAACTGAACAATAAAAACCTTCAGTCAGTATTTCCAGCTCCCAGGCACTGGGAAAAAATACATAACTGAGCAATAGCCAGTGTCTCAGAATTAAACTCTGAAATTATTTCTAGTTCTTGACAAGAAGGAAATAGAAAGTTTAGAAAGATAACCCAGAAGAAACAGCAATACATGATGCTATTTATTTTATTTATTTATGGCCCAGCATGTCCTAACAAATATGTACTATTTCCCACACAGAGATAATATTTAGTTTACATCGAGTTCATAGAAAACTTAATACAAACCTGTACCAAAACTGAAAAATAATCTGGCAAGGTCAAATTCATCATATATAAATGGTTCCACTAAGGTTTACATTTGAGGCATTCTTTTATTACCAGTCTGGAACAGGACCCACCATTGAAAACACCTTTTGAATTATAGTTATCAGCTAATTCTTCTTCACCTTCCATCCCTATATATTTGCCCTTTGCTTTTCCTTCTGACTATCAGTGTCCCACTAGTTCATCCTTACTGCCTAACTGATCTCTTCTGTCCCCCTTTATTTCCCTGGACAGTTAATATTTTCTGCTATGATTACATCTATTTTTTGAGAGATCCCAGGGGGAAGAAAAAAAAAAAAAGGTAGGATCAAAGTCAAGGGCTTCACATCAAGAACACATTGCTATCAGCCACCTCCTGTTCATTTATTAGTATGAAGGGACGTTTAGCTGAAGTACCTCAGGTGACTTCAGCTGTGCAGGAGACACAAAAACCAAAAGTATTTCTGGCCTAGATGAATCCCAAAACATTTTAAAAATTATTCAAAAGGTCAAACCAAAATACTTTCTACCTGAAATGTTACTAAAGAAGTGGGCTGTGGTGTTCTACTCCATCTACAAATTCTAAGTGGTTTGAAGGTGCACCTCATGTAGAAAGCATTAAAATACTCTCCATCTGAGGTAACAAAGGTGTAGAGAGCAAGATTTTTGTCTTTTTGACAAATATTGATGTAAGCCCACTTGACAGCCACTGTTGCAGAACCCAGCACAGCCAAGCAATTGGGTGTTATCCCCCAAGCTCAGTACCTCACAACAACAACTTAAGAGCACCAGGCATCCTGTCAGCATTCAAATCAACATAGCTGTACAAATCATTCAGTTCTGGTTCTTTTGGGATACTTGCATCATGGCCATGAAAACAGAATCAAATCCTTGTTTTCATGTTAGTATCTTTCCATTCATCTTATATCAATTTATATTTGTACTTTTCTTTTGGCTGAATCTGTTGAATTTTCTCTTTGGTGTTTTTCAGATGCTTCCTGTGAAGCCAGGCTCACACTTTCTTTTCATGTTTTACTTTACCTTATGGGGTTTTGTTCCCCATTGCCTTATTTTCCTTTGTCTCTCTCAAATCATTCCCTTTCTCTTACCTACTCTTTTTATTTCTTTTTTTTTGGTAATTTAATTCAATCTATCTCCCATTGCAAGTCCATTCATTTCTCCCCCTTTGCTCTCCATGCAGCCCACCAGAACTATTTCCTTCTAATAGTTCAGCCCAAATTACTTAGTTCCTTTTCCCATTCTAGTTTATTGATAATGAATAATGCATTCCTTTGCAATTTACATCTTACCCATTTCAGTTTACTCTCAAGAAGTTGAGACAGAGCAAGAAAAGAAGAGAAATTAATTGCATTCCACTGGAATCCTAAAAAAAATAAAAACAACTGAGCAAAACTTGGAAGTGGAAAAGTAAAAAAATGGAATGAAATTAAATGAGAGATGGACTAAAAAGTAGTAGTGGGTAAAACTGGGCAAATACTTGTATGAAAGGGCTACACAAACACTTGTCAAAGTGACTGAGCTGGAAACAGCCCAGGGAATCAGCTCCAATGAGACAGAAATGGAAGGACTAAATACAGCCCAAAATTCAAACTGAGAGAAGAAAAACAACTCCAGAGGAGAGGGACTAAACCCGGTGAGATGAGGGACAAAAAAATAAAAGACTTTAACATCTTCAAGCCCCACTGTGAGCAGTGTTTCTGTTTACTACTTAGTGGGAGATAACTGCAGATCAGTAGAGAGAAAATGCTTTATTACAACTCTAGTTGGTGTGTAATTAGAACTGTAGCACATTTAATGGTAATGTACACATCAGCCTACCTGAGAAGTAGTTTTAGTGCTGCTAGAACAGGCATATGAGAATGCTTAATATTTCATCTTAGGGAGGAAATGACTCTTGAAGATCTGCTTATTCTTTCTTCTTGTTCCTATCAGTTATATTGTGAAGTCTGGCTTGCTTTCAAACTGCAGGTAATTGGACTGTCATAACTGGTAGTATAGTTTTGATTACATTGTTGTAATAAAAAAAAAGTACCTAAAGTGGTTTCAATGGAATTCTGACACCTGTTTCCTAAATATTGTTAAATTTTATCTACATTTTGCTAAAAGCCTCGGAATTATTTCAATTGCAGCTGACTGAAAAATCTGGAAAAAAGTAAATCTAGAAGCTACTGTTGTAATATTGTCTCCAGCAAGTATATGAACTCCATTGGTGTAAGGTTCTCTGTGTACTTGTTTTAAATAGGGCATGGTAGGAAACTCAAGAAAGGTGCAAAGCTAACCCAGAAGTATCCTTAATGTGTTCAATTTACAGACAAATCACTGAAACATACAGGCTACTGATGTTTAAATACCTACAACAGTGGGCTGAGACATCAAGCCAAGAACCAGAAATGTGCTCTTATGGCAAAGGTGGCTGAGGGTATTCTGGGATGAATGGGAAGAAAAGTTTCCCACAGGTCAAAGGATGTGATCCTTCTTCTCTGCTCAGCACTGACGTATCCACATCTGGGTTACTGAGTCCAGTTCTGGGCTCCTCAGTACAAGGAAGGTGTGAATGTACTGGACTAAGTCCAGCAAAGGGCCGTGGAGATGATGAAGGGGCTGGAGCCTCTCACATATGAGGAAAGACTGAGAGAAGTGGAGGAGATATGGCTTAGGGGGATTTTATCAATACATATAAATAATTGAGGGGAGGGTGTAAAGAAGACAGGGCCAGGCTTTTTAAAGTGTTGCCCAGTGACAGCACTGGCACAGGTTGCCCAGAGAGGTTGTGGAGTCCCCATCTGTAGAGATACTCAAAAGCTATCTGAGTGGTGCTGGGCAACTTGCATTAGGTGGCCCTGCTTGAGTAGGAAGGTTGGCCCAGATGACCCCCAGAGGTCCCTTCCAACCCCAAACTTTGTGTGAGATCAGCCCTGCTGATTTCTGATTAAACACTGTTGAGGACCTGGGCTCAGCACTGTAGTGGAAGCAACTACTAGGCAAGACCTCAGCCCTGATGTCTCAAGGGCCATAACAAGAAAACAATTTTTTTTTCCTATTAGACATTTTAATCTCATGCTGAATCTCCTGAAGACCTACTTCCTGTTGGTTTTTTTTAGTTAATATAACTGAGATTTGTTCAGGGTAAAATAGTTTAAGGCAAACAAAGTTCTGTTTGCTCATTCTGCTGTGCTAATGAGCATTTTGACTGTGTCTGGAACATTTTACTGCTTGCTGTTAAAAGACAATTCGTTTGTTTATTGGAAATTCCTTATAAAGTTACACATTTAACTTAAAACATTTTAAAAGAGATCATATTAATTGCTTTTCTTCCCCGTGTTCCGTATTGACACAATTTCTGAGTTAACCATAATTAAACAGTATTTTAATAGAAAAATGAGAATTTCCTTATGGATACATATTGATAATTTTTATCTCTGTATGGATACCCTTATCTGTCAGTTCACAACCAGTCCTCCTGGCTTGTAACAATCGTACTGCTTCTCAGCTAATCATAGAGCAGCAAAGATTGGAAGAAGAAAGAGAAGAAAACCCTAAAGCAGCTCTAATCATGCCTAGAACGCCTTAAAACTGTGAAAAAAAGTATCAAAGCATCTCTATTAGATGTGATAATTAGGTTCACCATATCTCTGTTACATAAACTAATATTTAGGCACCATGTTTTCTACAGGACACAGTTAAATGTGCTAGAAACTTCCCGAGCTGAGACCCAGATTTGCATGATTTTCAAACAGAATGGGCTTCAGTATTCACAAAGTAAAAATCCAAGTATGTGCTATGGTGCTGGGTCAAAACCTCATCTTGAATTGATTGAGAGGAAGAAAGATTCCTCATGTGGGTTTACATTTTTTTTCCTCACACAAAAGCTTCATCTAAATTTTTCTCATCTATTTCTATAGTAGCTTGGAATAAAATGGGGAGGATGAAGAATCTCAGGTCCTGTCAAAATCCTCCCCCTTACTCCCACTCCCACTGAAAAAAAAAAACCCAACCAAAATCAAAACCAACTAATTAAATTTGAGCATCTTGACAAAATGATAAATGAACAAGCAAAGAGTCACTCTTGCCCATGCCTTTCCCTAAAGTTCAGTGACAAACTTTCACTGAGCATTGGTGTATCTGGGCAGAGAATCTCCTGGTAAGACGTTGCAGAACAAGGACATCACATACATCTTGATTCAATTTCTAACCAGTGGTGAGATTTCATAAAGAGAGAAATGCTGTTTAGGATTCTGAGGATACTGGAACATGGAAAACTGGGTGGACAGCTGCTGCAGTGTGATGATATTTCAGGTGTGGGTCTGGGACAGTGTTAGAAATAGGGCTGCCTGAATTTTGACCTTGACTACAGTCTAAAAAGTTTATTCATTTCAGCTCAGCTGTACTTTTGAGAAGAGTTTGCTTACATGCTCTATAACAGCACCATGGTGGAAGCCAGAAGGGAAAACCCATGCAGAAGAAATATCATTTAAATGAGTCTATGGGCATGTTGTGTAGCCACCAGAAAGCCACAGAAAGCCAAATCTCTTGAGTTCATGTCAACAGCAAAGTGTAACATATGAAAAATAAAATAAAAATGCCTCCACTGGCATTCTGTTCTGAAAACTGCTTTTGGAGTCAGGGTTTTTTTCTAATGGTACTGTGGGAGCATGAGGCTAAGTCCCTTGCACTCACCACTGACCAGCTGCCTGCTGGACTGCATTTGAGCAAATCCCATCATCCCCAGCAAAGTTGTGAGGAAATCGCTGTGTTAAAATTGTAGAGAAGTTTTTGAATTTTCTTCCCTCATTCTTGCACAGGTGAAGTGTAAGTATTTGGTTAGGGTGATATTATATCTTAGAGATTGAGAGTTGTTTTCAACTGTGCTATTGAAATAACCATGAAATAAGCTTAATATGCTTTTCTATGTAAGCACTGAAGAGTGTAACTTCACATTCAAAATATTTATTTGCTGCTGTGTATTCCTAAACCAGCATCATCCATAATACACAAAAAGACTGTGGTGTACCTATTTTAAAATCTGGAAGCATTGTTCCAAGATTCAATGGTCAATAAACTCTTTTATAAATGGAATAGATTTAAAATATTTCAGCCACCTTTGTAGTTCCTGTGATGCTCAGAGGGACAAAGCTGTAGTAAGTTGACTAACAAGATGCCCTAAGGTATTCTGCTGAGAACTCAGATGTGCTAAATCTGAGTTTCTTTCAGGAGAAGAATTACATTCCTCTTCCTCCAGACTTGCATTTACAGTCATGGTCCCCTTATCCTCTCACCAGACCTTAGGACACCTAATAGAAGGTTAGCAGGTGCCCTGTGACTCTCATAAGGACAATGACAGAGTTTATCTGTGATCAGCTAGCTTTCAGAAAATGCAGTGCTGTTTATTTATGGTTGAAAAAAGACACAGAAGAGAAGCGTGTTGCAAAGTAGTCTCTTTGCAGTTGTTGCATATCAGCTGCACATGGTATAGGCAAAAAGAAAGAATGTGCTTCTCTAGTCCATCTTTCCTGCTTTCCCCGCTTTGTTTCAGGTATGGGCTGACCTCTTTTTAGTCCTTTCTCCAACTTGTGTGCAGATGCTTTTTAAACTGCCACGAACTGTTTCCCCAGGCTGCAGGAGGGTTGATCTTCATCTTCCAGCAGCAACCCAGGATATCAAAGCTACATATCACATTTGTAGCAGATACATTTTAGCAAAATCATACACACAATGTCTCTAAGTATGATTCAGAACAATAAACTTCAAAGTGCTCATACTTCCAAAGTCTCACCTGACAAAAGCATCAAAAATGTCTTTAAAAACTGAATTAGTGTCACAGATGGGATTTTCAGCACTGAAAGAAAGGATGAATAGGTTTAAGTTTATACCAGATCAGGGAAATTAAATCTTTTTGTGAAAAGTGGGCTAAAAATACTGGATAAAATATTGTCCTCATTTGATTTCCTTGGACTGCAAGAACAGTAAGTGAATGACCCTATCTATCAGCAGAACTCAAGGGTTGGAAGCATGTTCAAGTTTAGCTTCCCTATTAATCCCCATGCAAATTATTTCTACATGATGTGGTATGTTCCTATGTTTCCTAAGTCCCTTGGAGCTATTCTAGAGGTGCTGACTGAATTTCGACCCTAATTGCCTGTGTGACTAATTCACAGAAAGCATTTTGGTCAAGGTGGTGAGCTAGTCATCAGCTGGGTTACCATGTGGCCCCAAAATATCACTTGCTGTGACAGATGGTACAGTGGTAGCATCCTTTTCTAGTGAAACTGAACAGTTAAACTTCACCTTTCAGAAAAAAATGACATTTCTATCTTGCCTACTATAACAGCTAATAATAGTTACTTGCCTGCTACTAGCTGACAGACCTGATTTGCAAGTTGCAAGACAGCTCTTTTCACCTCAGTTTCCCTAAATCAGCTGCTTAACCCAGAAATAAACTGTAATGATTTTACTACTGTGGAGTAACAGAGGGGACATGACGTGATAGGTTTCCACTGAATGAGGCCAGAACAGAGGAAGAGTCACAGTATTTTTATAATTCCAAGATCAAATGGAAAATATGTTTATTATACCTGTAACCAGGTAGTGGTTTTTGCAGCTGTGGTCTGCAGTGTTGACACCACAGTCAGTTCTAAACCTGTATTCAGTTCATTCTCTTTGGGTTACTTATCTAAATATTAATTTCCTTTTCACAGCATTTATAATTACACTTCCTTCCCACTCAATCCCTATGAAGACAGCTGCCTCAGCTTCCCTTTATGCAAGTTTTCAACTGAATTTGCCTATCTCAAGAAGTAAAAGGATTCTAATAGTTTCTCTTCATTTATAATGTGCTGTACTGGATTAAAGATGCCTTTTATAATGAGGTGAACAAGGATAGCTTCTGACAGCACAGGATTAAAGAAAAGCATGAAGTAAAACAAAATTTCACATTTCTTCAACATACCTGAATACTGTTTTAAAAAATCAAACATATAAACCCAATTGATAGCACTGAGATGCAACACTTAATTTTTTAAGTAAAAGAAAGGTTGTGTTGCTAACTGTTATAACTCCTCTACTGCTGTGTTAATGTCAGCTCTGTTTTACATTGCATTATATAAATAATTTAATACTATGACAGGTGTCACTATGTTGTGCCTGCAGTTAAGTGTATGTATGAGAAACTGCCTCTCACCTTTACACTGCAGTGCTGCAGTGTATCTGCTGAATAAAACACAAGCATCCTACCTCCCCTGCTGCTTTTACACCACTTGTGTGCACTCAGTGGGTTCAAGCTAGCTTGCCTAATTGTTACTCTTTCACAATAACTGCAGAATATGTACTACAGTTAGCTTCTAGGAATTATGGGCTCGGGCATGAGGCATGGCAACAGAAATGTAATTATTCAGTAGCTGCTACCTGAGAAAGTAGTTGTCTGAGAACTGATTTGTTGCTTGAATTCCAGCCTTCTGAGCTGGATGCTTCATTTAGAGTTAACTTCCTAATTCTCCCCAGAAACTGCCTCAGCATCACTCTCTGGTTGGTGAACAAAAGGAAAAAAACCCAACCACTGGACAAATCAATCACAATTTTCAGATCCCTTAATGTTCAAGGAAATGAACTTAAAGAAGATGATACCCTTATATCTACATCTTAGTAAGTAAATCCTGAGAAAAGGGTGTGTTCCCTAATCTCTCTTTTTCCTGCTGAGTATTTAGGAATACTAATAGCTTAGCTGATTTCTTTCTTCCCCCTCAGCCTTCTTTGATTTTTTTTCCTTTCTAGTCCACTGCAAAACAGAACTTTTCATAGCAATGTCAGAGTTGTATTGACATAGTTCATTGTATCCCTCAAGGGATATTGAAAGTGTCTTAAAAAGGATGACATCATGCAGATATTTAGTCTTACTGTGTTACTGATACCTGTGAAATAAACCATTTGTCTCAGTTTTTGAGTCTGAAACAGTTGCACCTTGGCAGTATTTTCACTCCAAACTGAATCATAGCAAAGACCACAATATGCCCAACTCTTCTCAGGACTTAACATCACCCATAAAACTGTGTCAGCTTGCTAAGGGGCATCTTCATTTGATAGTCTGGAGCCTTAACAGAGTGGATCTGCAAGGCACAGTTTCAGGGTTGATCCTGAAAAGCTGTGCTATCTATAATGTGCCAGCCCTAACTTGATTGTCAAACCCTTTAGATTTAATTTCTTCTTACTCTAGGATGTTTGCCCATCCACTACCTTTGCCATTATGTCATCTTAGTCCTCTTCTTTGCTGTAGCTGTTCTCTGTAAGATCTGACTGGTAAGCAGCACTGAGCTTATAGATCATCTCACATCCCATTGCATCTGTTTCCTTAGAACTAGAAAGAGGGAACACAATTATTGACAATATTCTGGAAAAAGCAGTCTGAGGCTGGGTCCTGAAAAAATACCAAAATATTTACATAATTATTTTAAGACACGTCAACAAATATGTCCTGTCAAATATATGTTATTATGTTATATTAACTGAATACAAAGGTAAAACATTAAGTGAATATAAACAAGATGGAAAAGTAAAGAGAAAGACTATGATGTTACCAGTGCTATGTATGAAATAAATTCTGAAAATCACCCAATTTTTGCAAGATGATTACTAATCCAAAACCTGAGCTGAACATCTGTCAGTGTAAAAGGTAAAAAGTTTTTCTATCTAAAATAAATCTGACATATAGTTCCCTCAGAATTTTAATGGGAATGAAATACCTCAGTCTCCTTGGAATAGCAGTAGTCATGTGCAGTCATTTCTCAAAATGTTACTGAAGTGTTTTCAGCTATCACACTTTGTGAGACATGACCTTCTTCTACAGGTCATCGAGAGTTCTTTAAGATGTCCTCATTACCAGTGTGACTTCATTGACAGTTGGTGGATGAGTAGATACCAAACATGCAATGGAGACGTTTTCCTTTATAAACTTCTACTGAATAACAAAAAAAAACAAAACAAAACAAAAGCAAAACAATCCAGAACAACCTTAGGACATTTTAATTTTCTTTAATGATGTTATATAATAGGTTTACCTCATGATTCCTCACTTTACACTCTCTATTCTGTCCACCTCCCCCCACATTTATAAAGTTCTTTTATTTCTTCATCAGTCAGTGAAACAGAATGTGCTTGTTTCCCCATGGAAGAATTTTCTTCATCTCTCTTTTCATCTTTTTTTTTCTTTTTTTCCCAGACAACAATAATCTATTACCACATGATAGGAACTTCATTATGTTTCCATAATGTTTTAATTCAAAGTGTTTTAAGCAGAATTTGCATACCATTGGATTAAAATGGTGGGAGTTTGTGCAACTGTGTGTGTATAATATACACATATGTATGTGTTTGTATGTTATTAATGTATGTATTTATATGTTATTAATGCATGTATGGATGGTATGTTATTAATGTGTCTATTAATGGCCCATGCCCTGCTCCTCAACATCAATGTGCATAAAGCTCTGGGGCTGGCTGGGTTACATCCTAGAGCTCTGAGGGAGTTGGCAGGGGTGCTCACCAGGCCACTGTCCACTGAGGGAGACTCCAGTCTGGGAGACTGTGTCACAGGCCTTACTAAAGTCCAAGCAGACAATATCCACAGCTTCCCCCAACCAAAAGGCAAGTCACATGATCATAGAAAGAGATCAGGTTGGTTAAGCAAGACCTCCCTTTCATAAAATCATGCTGGCTGGCCCTGATCCCTTGGCTGCCCTGCAATTGCTGTGAGAGCTCACTCAAGATGATCCTCTCCATGATCTTCCCTGGTACTGAAGTCAGGCTGATGGGCTGGTAGTTCCTAGATCCTCCTTCCAGCCTTTCTTGTAGGTAAGCATCACATCAGCCACCCTCCAGTCATCTGGTACCTCCCCTGTTGACCAGGATTGTTGAAAAAGGATGGAGAGAGGCTTGGTGAGCTCTTCTGCCAGTTCCCTAAGTACCCTTGGGTGAATGCCATCCAGCCCCGTTGCCTTATGAGTGTCAAGGTGCAGAACCAGATCATTAACTACTTCTTCCTGGATTATGGGGGATTTGTACGGTTCTTCATCCATATCTTCAGGCTCAGGAGGCTGAACACCCTGGGAGCAGTTGGTCTGTGCCTTAAAGACAGAGAAAAAGACAACATTCAGTATCTCAGCCCTTTCTTCATCCTTCATTTCAGTGTTCCCCCTCACATCCAGTAAGGAATGGAGATTCTCCCTAGTTCTTCTTTTATTGTTGATGTACTTGTAGAAACTTTTTTTGTTGTCCTTTATATCAGTAGCCAAGTTGAATTCCAGCTGGGTTTTTGCCTTCCTAATTTTCTCTCTGTATAACCTGACAAGATCTCTGTACTCCTCCCAAGTTGCCTGGCCCT
>JANHFY010015987.1:0-18745 GCA_027560095.1 Chloroceryle inda
ACCGCCCTGCCTGCTGCCAGGGAACCCTGCCCCACCTTGTCCAGCCCGGCGGGATTTGTGACATCACGGGGCAGGCGCAGCCCTGCTGGAGACGTCTAGTGGCCCCTGCTGTGGCCTTCCCTGGCTGCTATGGGCAGATGAGAGGGGCTCAGGAGGGGCTAGGCTGGCCCCCTGTAAAGAAGGCATGTCAGGGGGACCCTCCCTGGGGGTGCTTCAGAGGAGAGGGGAGAGGGAGAAGGAGAAGCCATTCGCTCCCCTGCTGCAGAATGGGGGGAGAACCAGGAGGGCAAATGCAAGAAACAAAGGAAACCCTTGGCTACAGTTTGGCACCCAGACAAGGCTCTTGGCACATGGCCCTCCCCACGCTGCCTGGGGTCACGCACAGCCCCTGCCCTTTATCCCCAGGTCAGGCTGAGCCATCTCTTGCTCAGCCTCCCTGATGCTCCAAAGCATTTCTACCTCCTCTTGCAGCTCTGCCACCAGGCTGAGCAGAACATCCACCTGGTTACCCCACACTCAGCTCTTCTCACCTCTGCCACCCGTTACCAGGGAAAGGCTCTGGCACTCCCAGCAGCTCAAGGCCTGGACGGCAGCAGCAGGTTCTCGTGGGAGCTCTGTCTGGCTTGCCACATCCATTCTGGTGAGCGCAGAGCTTTCTGCGAGTGAAGACCAAGCTAAGCTCCTTCTGGGAGGGCGAGAACCACCAGTTGAACTCAACTCTTGAGCCACCAGAGTGACAACAGCCTTCCTGCATGCCCTTCCATGTCAATCACCACACAAACTGCCGTGCCATCTCTGGATGACAGGCCATGTCCACTCTGCTGTCCACTCTGGCGACTTGTGTTCCCCAGGCTGTTTGTTATAGGCATAGGGGTGGCTGGAGTTGCAGTGCCCACACCTCGTCAGCATCTCTCTTAGGAGCTGCTGGCTTCTGGCAGGCCTCTCTGCTGCCCTGGTGTTTCCTTGCCTCGGAACCACCCCCCCTGTGCACACAGATCTGCTGCTCGACTGTGGGCTGGCTGGCTCTGGAGCAGCTCATCTCGGTGGGCCACGATGGGATGGGCTATGGAAGAATGCAAAGGAGAAGCCTCGTGTAGGTTTTAGGGAAGGAGATTTGGCAACAACAAGAGTCTGGGCATCAGGTGCTGACGAGACGGGATTAGAGGGAGGTGAGGATGAGGAATTGGACATCTAAATAAAGGGTATTTGGGGACGCCAAGTGATGCGACCGACAGAGACTGAAGGTAGAGGATTTGGAGAGACCAAAAGGAGGGACTGTGAGCCCACAGAACACAGGGCACTCATGGTGGGTATCCCCACTCCTCTGGAGACCCAGGTGTCTCGGCTCTGCCTAGGAAGCCCACTCTTCCCTGGGCAACCAGGTGCCTGGGCTCTGAGTAGGAACCCTGCTGCTCCCTGCTGACCCAGGCATCTGGGTGCTATTCCCTGGGCTCATGGGGTGGTGGCGGGTGCCTCTGATGCTGGTGCTGGCTCCCTGGTTCCCTAGAAAGCCGGGCACCCAATCTTTTCCAACCCAATCTATTCTATGATTCTATGATTCTAAGTCATGAATTTAAAGTCCCAGGTTGTCTGCCTAAGTCAAGAGAGATGAATCTGCTCTCAACACTGATCACCCAGGATATCTTTGCAGTGTGTAGAACTATTGGGGACTCAATAGAGTAGTACAAAGACTCTCATATAACAATATAGCATAACAATGACTCTCTTGTATCCCTGCTCTTAGAAACGTGTGAAGGGACATCTCTGGCAGTAAGCACAAGGCTCTGAAAAATATTAAGAGTTCTATATAGTCACAGTGAGATTTGAGGGTGTGGGGAGCAGGGAAAGTTACAGGTGTTGAACAGATCTCTATTATTGGTGGTTTGTTTTTGTGCACAGGTATTTTCCCATTGAAGAGCACTGCATCCCTGATACTGGTCCTTTCTTCTGCTTCCTCGCAGAAGAAAGAATTGTGTACAGAGTGTCAGTTCTTTATCATATACATTTCTCAGGAGGGAATAAGGCCCTAGAGCAGGAAGTGTTGAACATCTTGTAAGGGATCTTGAGAAATCTGCAGCTTTTACCGACTCCAGAAGCATGGAAAGTTCCGCTATGTGTTGTGCATTCAGTAAACTGAACACTTACCTGAACAGAAGTGAACTTCAAAAGATATTGGGGTCAGGCATCATCATAGCAGATGTCTGAAAAAGAGATTGTCATGTATCAACTTGCCTGTGTACATGTATGCACATCTTTGTACAAATAGACAAACATACAGTTATTCACTAGAGCATGTACTATTAGCTGTGAAATAGAAGCAGAACTAAATTTTAGTAGAGGACAAAACAGTTCCATGTCTTCTTCATTCTAGAGCAATTCAATTGCTATTGGTGATTGCTACAGACTGCTTTAGATTATTTGTACACATATAGCAATATAGTAGCTGCTTTGTGGGTATTTTAAAAGATCTCCTAACTATGAAAAAAAACCCATGCATAATTAATAAAAGCCAGAGAAGTACCTGGGTGGTTGAGCTGAGGTAAAATGTGATCATTCCAATGGGATCTGAAATCTAATTACTTCAATCAAGGAATGTAAAATTAAACAAAAGTACCAAATTTGTCATCAGAGTGAATAAGGATGGTGCAAATTCAAGTTCACAGAGGGATTCAAAGTACAAGAAAAGAGATTACAATGATCTCTACTAAGTAAATGAGTTTAACACAGTACTGAGTCCAGTTCTGGTCTCCAAAATTCGAAAAAAATGTGGACAGACTGGCGAAGGTACAAATGAAGGCCGTGAAGACGATCAAAGGTCTGAAGAACATGCTCTGTGAGGAAAGAGTGAAGGAGATAGGTCTTTTCTTCCTGAAGAAGAGAAGGCTCAGTAGGGACCTCGTTACTGTATTCCGGTACTTAAAAGGTGACTACAAAGCAGATGAAGGTTCTCTCTTCATAAGGTGTCATATGAACAAGACATGGGGCAATGGGTAAGAGTTGCACAGGAAAAGGTTTCATCTGGACCTATGAAATAAAGTTTTTAGTCAGAAAAATCATTCACTGGAATAACTTTCCCAGTAACATAATAGAGTCCCCATCACAGGAGGTTTTTAAGATGCAAGTGGACAGGGTGATAAATAATCTCATCTAGGATCCCCTTTCCACAAAGTCTTGGACCAGATGACCTTTCAAGGTCCCTTCCAATGTGAGTTGTTCTATGACAAACACAATGAAAGCACAGATCTTTTCCTCTAATTTCCTGTCTTCATGTAATGCTTTTCTTCTTAATAGCAAATAATTCACAACTTCCTATGAGAAGAAAAGTAATTTCCCTCAAAAGCATATGCATGACAAATCCTTTCTGGCAAGAGTGAAGTTTATATATGTCTTGGGTTTGACTACAACTTTGACTACATGATCTTGTGTCTATCTTGTTATTACCTGTTTGAATGACATCACGTTAAGCTACAATATTTTTTTTTTTTGTGTACAGAAAATTCCTATACAGATTGTTTACTGTGATGAACAGGCTCAAAATTTACTTGGACTGCTCAGAGTTGCCTGCTCCAGAGTTCTCAACTCTTTAGTTAAAGCAAAGTTGCAGTTGTAGTTGTAGTTGTCCAAGTCATTATCTCTGCTTTTGAATGCAGTGTTCTCCTGTTATTTAGGAATAGACTAATCTCAGAAATGAGCTGCTAAGCATTGAACTGATAAGAAGGTAAATAATTAAGCTACATTTTGAGTGTCTCCGATCACTCCATTTAGTAGGTGCTTTGGTGTCGGAATTCATCTCAAATAAACATTTTTTCTGCCATACATTTGTGCATAATGGCTCCCAAGTGGCAGCAATTGACAGGGAAAATAGGTTCTCCTTGCACAAAATGGTTTAATACTTCATAGCCCAAGGAATGGATTTTAAGAAAGAGAAAGAAAAAAAATGAGGATTGGTCTGTGTTTCAAAGACTATGAATGCAATTGAGATTAAATGGGGAAGATGTTGAAATGGTCCTGGAGGAGGGAACCTCCTGGACTGGTGTCTGGAATTCCTGTCTCTTACAGAAACATAGATCCTTAAGGAGAGATGGGATTGTTTCATATAAGATATTTTAAAGTTTTGTTCTCAAAACAACTCTGCCACAGAAGTCTAGCTTTGGCTGTGCTTGCTGCTGCTGCCTGCTGCTTGCTCATGAGCACCTTGGTTTTGATAGGACTGGGCAGTGAGGCTCCCAGCAAATCCATGCCTTAAGTGAGCATGCTAATTTTTCCATCTGACTTCAGTGGAATGGACATTCATAAAGTGTGTCTGACTACTCACAAAAACTATAGAGGAAAGTGAAAAAACAAAGAAGTTTCCCCAGTTTCCTCCAGCAGCTCAGGTTTATGAAGATTAACACAGGATTTTTACATGTCCTGTTAAACAGAGGAGCTTTTGACAAACAGAGCCTTTCCTAGACTTATGAAATTTAAAAAACCCCCAAAGGCTTCGAGATAATTTGATAATGTACATTCTCTCTAGATATCATTCTCACAGAGCATATATATGTATATATATACACACAATGTGCCTTCCAGTTCTCATCTTCTCTTGTAAGAATCTAATAGATGATATTTAGAAACTACTCATCATTCTAAATAGACTGAACAAATTAATAGGACTATGAGGAAGTTAGAAAATATTTTGTTATCCCTATAAAACTGAGAGATCGTTGTTATATTCAAAGGTAATAACTGAATATGAAGACTCCGTTTTTGCCTTTTGTCTATTTTTGATCAGTGTATCCAACATTATTCTAGTTATTCTGTGATACTGAGAAATGGTAAAAGAGTTCAAAACCATTATAATATGATCCATGGAAAACTATTTAAACAAAATTATTCTGCCATTTTCTCTGACATAAGGGAAGTCAAAATGTATCCATAGTCCAGTATCATACATATACACTCTTAAAAATATACATGTGTGGATAAATTCCTAAATATAAAAATTTCTCACAGTTTTGGTAATAGAGGGCATTTTAGCCCACAGAGCTCAGCCCCTAATGTGTACATGTTACTGAAGCTTGATGTAAGGCCAGATAAAAAGAAAACAAAAATTATTTCAGTAAGTGTGGAAATACAGATCTAATTTGGGCAACAATGAATAACTGACCTCTGGGCTAAATGTTTCATAGGAAACAAAAGTACTCCTTTTAAAGCACAGTGACAAAGGAATTGCTTCTAATAGGGTAATACTTTGGTCAAGACAAAAGTCACATGCATTCCTCTCTTGTCCAAATAGTGACACATAACAGAAAAAGCAAGGGTGGCAGCTCCACAGGGAGCCAATCAAACCATCCAAATACTCTTATTTGTTCATTTATTCATTTATTTATTTTAGTAAGTGCATTACATAGCTCAGATATTGAATGTACAGGGTTTACAATGTAAGTTCAAAGTAAGTGACTGTTTTATTTGAATGAGTGTCAGAGAGAATTACGTATCTATTTGTTATTCAGAGGCTTCTGTGAAGATTAACAAGTCTATGTTGGCTCCAGTTCATACTCTTCTGCAGTAATATTTCCCGTCCATTTGGCTTCAGAGGAATATTTTCTCTCACTGTTTTGGCCATTGTGTAATAGAGAAATATGCATGCTTCTGCAGGCCAAATTCAGTAGCATACCCAGTAGCAACCTTTCCCCCAGTATAATATGACTGAGGAAAGACGATTCTAAGACAATCCATCACCATCTAACACTGCCTTGTGAAATTTTTATCATTCTTTATGTTTAGCAAGCAACATACTGAATTAATAATAATTAATAGAAAAATAGTGATCAAGTGTTTTATGCAAAAAAAAAGTACCAGAAATTAGAAAAATAGCTACAAAGTTTTAAACAGCTTTTTGACTGGTAATGCATGAAATAGATAGATGTAAGGACTATGCAAAAAACCCCAAAAAAACCTGAAACCAAACTAAACCAAGGAGACAATTATATCTGACATTTTTTTTTGCTTTGTTTTCCACAAGCAATTATTGCAAAGGTCAAATTCCTAAAGAACCTACCAAGTAGTTCTTAAAACGATCATGGCCAAGTTACAAACACAAAGACAGCCAGTGCATCTACAGAAGGAACTATGTTACCAAAGGTGAAGGGGACAGTTAGTGTCTGACTATCTACCTGACCTTTATAAGCAAGTGGTCATCTATGTGGAAAACTTAGGTGAGAGCAAAAGTATTTGCACATTTTGGTAACCCTTGGGTATTGCCATTGCAAATATATAGCTCAAATTATAAAGTGAGTAAATAATTTTCAAGATAAGGAAATTGAAAAGGTCAAAATTTATATTGCTTTTCTGAAAAATCATATCAACAGCACTGCAAATGTTTGTTGGAAAAGGCATTCACTATTCCAAATATACTATACCAATATACTTGTGATGTTGCATGGAAAAATGTATGAAACGTGACTCAAGAAACACCAAATCTCAGATGTAGAGTACATCTGCTTACTAATTAGAATTGTGTATTTATGAGAAATTTTGCTATTAGTATACATTTACTACTTAATAAACTAATATTTTTATTTATTTGCCTGTCTGTAGGAGGTAGAGTAAACTTCTCCTGAATAGATCCTGTTACTGTTGTTCACCTGGACCACTGGTGAGGTCTGAATGAATGCTCTTGAAGGAAATTAAAGGTTATCATTTCTCAAAGAGGTAAATGCATGTGTTCATGTTATAAGGAGGATGTAGAGACAAAGGCTGTGCCAAATATTTAATTTCAAATATTTGAATTTTTGTTCTGAATAAGAATTTATGGTCAGTGTACTCTGCTGCAAGAATTCCATGCTCACTGGTATTTTCTAAATGCAGAGTTCTCAGATAAAGTAAATGTTAAGGTTTTATCTTTTACATAATAGGTAATTTTTATTTGCTTTCCAATTGCCCTGTTTGATAGATGGTGAGAATACTGTTTTCTTGCAAAGAAGTGAAAGAATTTGATAACATTATGAAGACTCAGTACTCCATTGTAATGTTGTAGAGACAAGCAGAGGAGCAAATTAGATTATTATTAGGGATATTAATTATTATGTCACTTTGGCACATAACACAGACCACCTTTTATTTAAATGTATCGATCAAAGGTTTCAGATCACTTGTTTGTAGAATTATTCTAAGTCATCAATAACTGTAAGGTGCTATCATCTTTCCTTTATGTAATCACATATTTCTGTGAATATATATACCTGAAGATTGTAAATATCACAAATTATATGCAAGGAATATGATTTAATGAACCATTGAGCTTCACTTGCATTCTACAGACATTTAGATATGGCTAAAATCTAAAGCTAATTTCTAAGGTATTTGAAATAAACACTGGCTATTGTGCCTTCACTGGAATCTGTTCATGTCCTTAAAGGGATCTGAGAATGAATGCTTCTAGCTTAGTACTGCTGGAAATGAGAACCAAATATTTCATTTATCAGTTTGTCTCTCTGTTACTAACAAGAGGTAGTGGCATAAATGTGTTTTCTGAAACTTAATGAAGATGCTATGGAAAACTGAATTGATTATAATTGAATTGATTATAATTGATATATTGATTAAATTAAAAAGAAACACACAAAGTAGTTGAAAACTAATATTCTTTTTATTTGGACAAACCTCAAAAGAATAATTATTGATACTGTCCTCCAATGATCTGTCAATTTTACTCCAAGGAAGACAGAAAAATATTGAGGACAGAATTCTGGACCTAACTAGACAAGTCATTGTCTCAAAAAGAGAGTAAGAATTAACAGGGAGTCTGTAAGTCTGTAAAAAGCAGGTTCAGCAAAAAAAACCCCTCCATCAGGGAGGTGTTAGATCTTGCAAAGGATGTTTTAACAATTAAAAGCTTCTTCAGCTATATAAAGAGGAAAAGTGCAAGAAAAGCAAAAGTGGGGTCAGTGTAAAATGGGAGTATGTTGGAGATGAAAATTGACCTGGGAAATGCCTCAAATAAATATGCATTTTTGTCTCCTTTTTCAGTCAAATAATGGTGTTTGGGAATGTCTGTCCTGCAGAGATCATTCCCACTGACACAAAGGCTTTCATTCCTCCAGTAAGTAAGAAAAACGAGTGTGGTAATCATATTACAGCTGTTTATTCAAATTTACAAATATTTGTTGCAACACATTAAGCTAATTTACATTCACACAAATTCAGTTTCCCCCATTGTTAATAGGGATTACTGTAGCTGTCAAGAATTCACATCTTCCCTAGTTCTTTTGGTGGTAAGAATCTTGTCTTGAGTGCAGAATCAGAGACTTCTGTAAAAGGCAAGTCAAAACCATCATTTTAGCTGTACTGTAACATGCATTTAATAATTATCTGATAAGGTTGGTTTTTTTTTTTTTCAGTGCTGTTAGATTGTTTGAACACAGTATTTTGAGAGACTCAGACATTTTTCTCTTTGTTGATTCATTAGCAACGAAATGCCATTTCTAAAAGGTCTTTTACAAAAGCCCAAGAAAAACAGGATTAGTTATCTGCAGTCAGAGAAAGCAGATAATTAAAAGGGAATTTGAGTATGTCAAAGCACATATTTGGTGGCTATGATATTAAAAAACCAAACAAACCAAACAATTAGGAATATGGCTAGACAGAAGGAAATAATTTCCTGTAAGACAAAGAAAATAAAACTGGCAATATGAAAACCTGTTAAGTTCATCTTTTCTTGAGTATAAGAAGAAAATTACCGCAATTTCTTTATTTGTATTTCTCAAAAAAAATTCCTTAAGGTTTCTTCTAGTCCTTGCATTTAAAAAATCACTAAAAGTAATCTTGAAAGTCACACAGATTTAAAAAGTCAAAAGATAGAGAAAAGAATTCCAGACTCTAGGATTTCATCCTCTGTAATACACATGAAAACTTGTAGGATTGCTGAACCCATGATTTTCTTGATTATACAGGTAGACAAAGAGAAAAATAGATAATACCTTCTGACATTTCTGAAGTCTTTGGTGCAGTCTTTTTCCAGCCAGAGGCTGAATGGTGGACACAGAAAAATATATATGACTGCAATTAATTTATTTTTATTTTGTTTAAGAAATATCCTCCCTAAAATAATCCTGCACTTGATAATATTTCACATTTGTATGTGTATCTTCGAGACATTTGTACAAATCTAACAGGTCTGACAATACCAACATTTTTAAGGAAAAGGATTCATTAAGGGCAAATCATGCCTGACAAATGTTTGGGATTCTGTGATGGGTTTACAACACTGGTGGATAAAAGTCATCTGTCTGGATTGTGCAAAGCATTCAGCACTGTCCTGCATGACATCCTTGTCTTTAAACTGGAAATGTGTGGGTTTGATGGATGGATTGCTCAATGTTCACATGGAGACCAGTGACAAGTGACATTCCTCAGGTGTAGGTATTGAGACCAGTGTTATTTAACATCTTTGTTGGTGACATGGACAATGGAATTCAGTGCACTCTCAGCAAGTCTGCCAACAACAAGACGTGTGGTGTAGTCAACAAGCTGGAGAGAAGGGATGCCATCCAAAGAGACCTGGACAGGTTTGGGAGGAGGCCTCACTTGAGGCCTCATGAAGTTCAACAAGTCCAAGTGTAAGATCCTGCACCTGTATCAAGGAAATCACAAGCACAAATAGAGACTGGGTGATGAGTGAATTAAGAACAACCTTGAGGAGAAGAACTGAATGTGAGCCAGCAATATGTGCTTGCAGTCCAAAAAGCCAATCATATCCTTGGCTGTATCAAAAGAAGTGTGGCCAGCAGGTTGAGGGTACTGATTCTCCCTCTCCACTCCACTTTTGTGAGACTTCACCTGGAGTACTGTATTCAGGTCTAGGGGCCCCAGCATAAGAAAGACATGGACAAGCTTGAGCAGGTTCAGAGAAGACCTACAAAGATGACCGGGGGCTGGGAGGACAGGCTGAGAGAGTTGGGGTTGTTCATCCTGGAAAAGAGAAGGCTCTGAGTACACCTTATAGCAGTCTTCCAGTACCTAAAGAAGGATTACAAGAAATCTGGACAGGGAATGTGGTGATAGGATAAGACAGGTAATGGTTTCAAACTGAAAGAAGGTAGATTTAGATTAGATGTAAGGAAGAACTTCTTTACTGTGAGGGTAATGAGTCATTAGAACAGGTTGCCCAGAGAAGCTGTGGATGCCCCCATCCTGGAAGAGTTCAAGACCAGGTTGGTTGGGGCTTTAACCAACTTGGTCTAGTGGAAGGTGTCCCTTTCCATGGCAGGAGGGTTGGAACTACATGATCTTTAATGTTCTTTCCAACCCAAACCATTGTATGATTCTGAAAAGCAAACAAACAAATAAGAGCCTACTTCAACAAAGATGTCAAAAACTTGTTCAGACACGTTACTGGGACAAATGCAAGTATTTTAGAGCAACAATGAGACATTTATTGTCTGTGATATATCACTATTCACCATTCTGAAGTTGCAGATTTGTACCAATTCTGATCAGTTCTTTAGTAAAGCTTTTATAAAAGAACTATTATTTTCAGAACAAGTCTCGCATAATGAAGTGACTTTCTCTATTTGTTACTTCTCTGTGTTTGTACATGGCAGAAGACAAGGTAAAACAAAGTATAACAATAAATACCATTTCTTAAAACAAAACAATTTGTCTGTTTCTTTTTCCAGTCTTTTGTGGTTAAAGATAGGCTGGGAAGAGACAGTTATTAGGGGGGAAAAAAAAAAAAAGAATTTGCAGTCAATCTTGACAATGCATCATACTTGACTGTAAAACATCTGTGCAGTCCTTGAAGCTTTGAGAGTTTTGTTTAACTTTGTATATTTATGACAGCATATATGGGTGAGTTTTAATTAATTTGGTAACAGCACTCTTTGCCATGGAATCAAACAAAATAGAACCTTTAAGCCCCACAATTTTTATCTGCAAGCATGATCACATTCAGCCCTCAGAAGGCAAAGAAAATAAGCACTTCCTCAATGCTAAATGAAACATAAGATCACTCCAACTCTTTGGCATTTTGAGGGGAAATTTCTACTACAATGTTGCTGTGGAAACATATCAGAAAGTAGGATTTCCACAGGTAGCTTGCCTTTGACACTGAATAATTGATCTACCTGTCAAAGTTCAGCAGCAGGTGTGATTTGTATGCCAAGCTATTGGGAAATATATGTTTAATTTTATGTCTGTCCTATACCAGGTAAAATATGGCAGGTATAGTACAAGCGAACTAAAAGAATATTCAGATAGATGCAAAAGACATAATACACAAGTGGTGATTAGACTCTTATTAACTGTACAACTGTTCTGCTGGCATTTGCTTTGTTTAAATGAAAGTATGGCACAGAATATATCTTGTATTCCTGAAGTTTGTAACAAGGCTCTTCTACAGGCTAATAGAGAAAGAAGCTGTGATCAGACACTCCGCAACAGAATCTGATCCAATAGCATGCATTTTTTTTTTCAGCATTAACTTTCCAATCGAAAGGTAGACTTCTTCAGAAATGTAGGATATCCATCACAGTTGCATCAAAACTTACATCTCTGGAATTACTTTCTCTGTTGCCTTTCTTGGGCTTCATAGGAATCCATAGGTATTAGGCAAATCATTCTTCCCATTAAATTAATTAAAAAATAGGTATCTTTTGTTTGGATTTATTAACCAGGTCATGGAATTTAGCTGAGAAATGGAAGTAAGAAAAAGAATTACTTCCTTCACTCAGCTGTATATAGCTATTCAACAGCTAAAGTCCATTGATTTAAGATTAATAGAAATTTTTAATTGAGAGAAAAGCCCTCAAAGGTTGACCTGTGCTTGCTGCTATTATGAAATTGTTTGTGTCCAGATGTGAAGTTTATTTGCAGAGATTATCTCTGTTCCTAGCAGAAAAGGTGATTTGTTGATATTAGCCGTGCTTGTCAGAAAACAGACATACTTTAATATTTTAGAGACCAGCCTGCTCTAGAACATAGCCCTATCCCTCCTGTTCCAAAGAGAAAACAATGTTGACTTACATTTTGTGATTTTAATGCTTTTCTTCTTAAAGAAAAAAAAAATACCCTAAGAGAAGAATTTTATTCTTCCTTAACTTTGTTGAAAGTAAAGGACTTCCATCCTAGCCTGCACTGGTCCAAAAAAGAGAATTTGAGACTTTAGCTATTTGTCATTTAGGGAATTTTGTCTAATACTGCAATAGCCACAAGAGGCACAACTCTCAAATATTTTTATGTGCTTAAGTTAACATTGCAAATGGTGATGTAAAATCCTAAGTCCATTAACGTGTATTTTTCCATCAGGTTAGCACATGGATCACTCTTACTGTAGCATTGTGTAAGGCAGATGTGTCAGAATTATGCTGTAATACAGATATTTTGCTTCCTAACCTGTTTTCCAAAATTTGATTGTAGCAGAAATGCTGTATTATTTCTTTTCCTATGAGATAAACAAAGTTGGGACTATATAAGAGCTTTAACCTAAATCTTGGAGTACAGATGACATGATTATTGAATACTTGAGCTGTAGAAACAGTAATTTCAAAGTCTGCTACAATGCTTTATTTGTTGTTAGTGTGTCATGGTAAATTTTGAATTTAACGATGATTATTCCCTGAGGTAAGATGCACAAATCAGATGATCATTGATGGGGGATTGAACCCAGGCTTTAGTAGTAACCAACTGTCAAGTTCCCCAAATTGTCTTATTGTAAGATTTTTTATCTCCTTTAGTTCATTGTACAGAGCAACATTTGAAACCATAGAAACAATGTTGGATTAAAGTATATGAAGACTCCTGATTTCCCCTTTTTAAATAAAACATAGCAGTAAGGCAAAATTCACACATTGTATTATTGTAATATTTTACAGTCATAGACATTTTTCTAGTTAAAAAATAAAAACTATGTCAACAACAGAAAATAGTTATTAGGGCTGAAATACATTCAGTAAGCTAGGTGTAGATTTATTCATAAATACTGACCACACAAGGCACTCTTGGATATTGGTTTGGACATCAATAGCTGTTGCTACCCTATGTTTGCAATTAAGAAGGCATGTAGGTGTGTGATGATCAGCTTGAAAACAGAAACAGGATTTCAGCTCCATACATACATTGCAATCCTTTTCCTTCTCCTTTGTTCTGACATTTCCCTGCTCTTTCCCTTCTTTTTAAATGCTTCAACATACCTCTTTATATCTTTTACTTTGCTTGAGGATGGAAGGAGATTTTGGGGAAACATTGGCTGCATTCCAAGATACTGGAAATTAGCCTATAGTTTTTTTCCTTCCATCACTGTAGTGCAGATGCTTGGTTATTTCACATGCCAGTTTTCATTACTGCTTCCACTGATGTGTCCCTTTTCTTAGACACTGAAAAATTCCTTGCAGATGACTGTAGTTTTGCTTGTGATGCTATTGAGTTCATGTCTCCTGTTACAGACCAAGAAGCAAGCTAGAATACTGTAACCTTTGACCTGCAGGTTTAATAGATTTAAGACCATGTTCTAAATATTTTCATATCCAGGTATAATAAAGGAATCAAAGGAACAGTGGTTCATGGAAAAATATAGGCTGGAAAGGATCTCTGGACATCATCTGCCACAACCTTCTGTTGAAAGCAAAAACTCATTCAGGATCTTACCAAATTCAGTCTTTAATATTTGCATCAGAGAGATTACTTTGTGCACCTACCCTATTTCTCAGTTCTCATTGTGAAGAACTTTTTCTTATATGAAATCTGGAATTGTCGTGAAGCAACTTGGGACCATTTTCTTTTCTCCTGTTGTCAGCTAACCTCATGAAGAGCATACCCCTTTCTTCTTTTTAACTATCTTTTAGTTATTGGACAACTGTGATGAGCTCCACCTGACCCTTATTTTCACAGACTCGAACCCTTCACGTTTCTTCATATGACTTTGCTGATGCTCTGCTGGACTGTGTCAAATTTTTCAGTGTCTCTTTTGACCAGAAGGATTCAAAACTGAGCACAGCATTCCAAGTGTGGCAAAAAAAAAAAAAGTAACTTCACAGGAATTAATCTCTGAGGGTTTGTGTTTTGGTGTGATTTTTTTTTTTGGGGGGGTGTGTGTATGTGTGTTTTTTTGGTTGGTTGATTGGTTTGGTTTGTTTTTTGTTTTATTTTGTTTAATTTCTAAATATCATGCTATTTTTCAAATCCTGAGGATTAGGGCAGCAAATTATCAGAAACAGCACATCCATCTGCAAACAGCAGGCAGCTAAAACCTCTCATTTATAAAATGATTTTGTACAGTTTTTGTTCAATTTAGTTATAAGTAGCTAAAACAAGAAAAGCTATAAGAGGAAAAAAAAAGAAAGTTCTATTTTCAGTAAATGCAATAGCTCTTGGTTGGTAAATATTTATTAATAACTTATGTGAACACAACATATATATATTAATATACATGACATACTTTAATATATACATATATTAATATCTTCTATGTCACAAGAGGAAACCTCTAGTACCAATACCAAAATATATAGCTGGAATATAGAATGTAAAATATATGATGCAGAACAGTTTGGCAATTATGCAAGTGTGATTGTGTGCAGATATTTGTGTGTCCACACAATACACACATAAATGAAGCTGTAGCCAAGAAGTTTGCAGATTGAAAATTTCAGGTAGGTGTTTAGACCCTTCTATGCCTGCAGAAATGGTTAATTGTCATAAATGTAGTAAATATACATCTAAGAAGGTACCCATTGACCAGATCACTGATTCCTATCATGCCTTCCTTAATTTTTTTTCTGGTTTTGTGCTTCCATTGCTGTTGGTGGCCATCTTCCACAGCCTAAACAATAGAGAAGGAGAAGAAAAAAAAAAAAAAAAAAAAAGAAGAACAGTGGTGTTTTCTGTTTTCCAGAGCAGTTATATAAAAAGGCCTTTGCTTCACAAAGTTTAAGATTATGTTAATTTGAAGCAGTAGGGAGGTGAAATTTGTACTGTTTCTTTAATTGTGTGTGGCCTTTCCCTAAACTGAGCTACTGGAGTTATTTTTCATTTGGATAAATAGAAAAAAGGAACATGAAAAATTAACTCCACATGAAATTATCTCTTCTTGCTGTATTTTGATTATTTAGCTAGCAGGTTACTTTGTTATTTTCTTCAACAGACGATCTATCTTGGTAAACAGAAATCTCCCTGTCTGAGCTGCAATGAGAGGGTTAATGTCCATGTTCCTATGCTCCTCTCTCCTATGTTCATTGATCTTACAGCTGCTAGTGTCCGTTAATTCATCATTACGGGTTCTTAGAAATATTTTTGTAAAACAGTCTTGTCTAGACAAGTCTTATCTAGTGGAAGACTACATTGATAGTTGTCTCCTAATGACCTCCAAGAATTTGTTTCAGTCTTCCTGTTTGCAGTGCTGCTATGTTATGTCAAAAGCCCCATTGTTTTGTCCTACCATGGACGTTTTTAGAAAGGTGTTTGCTACTGAATGTTTCTATGTTGGGTATTCAGTGATGCTTGCAGATCTATATAAAGCAATGAGATCACACTGATACCAGAGACCAGTAAGTATTTCCAGCCCGAGGAGTTCTCATCTTTCTAGCAGACAAGTTTGTATGTGTTGGAATTTAATCTGGAAAGCTCTGTGTAGAAAAAATGCAAAGGGGACTGATACCTGACCTGTAAATGAGTAACTTGTACGAATTTAAGTGTGTTGTAAGTTTTGCAAAACTCTATTACACAATTTCCTGATAAATGAGTACATTTGCTGAGCACGAAAGCTTTCTGCTTAAGAGGTCTCTTCTGTAATTTACTCTTTCTGTAATGTAACTGAAAAATCAGGAAACAGAAAACAATATTCACCATTAGTTTATTGGCTCAGGTCTTCTCATATTAGTGTTAACTGCCACTGAAAACAACAAGTGGTAATTTTCCCATGGAAACAAGCAGCTACTAGACCAGACAATCCTCATTTATTTACACCCTGTGCAATGCTTCTAAGGAATATTATAAACTGTGGGCTCTTTCTCATTTGTCCTTTTTTTAGCTGACATTGTCATTCATGACTATACTGTGAGTGTAAATGATGGTCTAAAGCCACTTCTATAATTACTTGGCACTCTGAATAAACTGTAATCCCCCTGGGTCAATAACTGCTCTCAGTTTGACATTTGATAAATGCGGGGGGATGGGTTGTATTGTTGTTTTTTTTTTAATTTTAGTGTGCTTTCAGTGAATGCTATTCAGAAGTAGTCCAGGACCATTAAGAAAAGAAAGGAAATAATATACACAGTTCGAGACAGCTGAAGGGATGCCTCCGATTTTCAATAGTTACTTACAAAGGCCTCTCACCTGTAGGGCCCAGTTCAGATTCAGTGGAACTATTCAGAATGACTTCAGGGGTAGTAAGACCTTCAGCCTGGGAGGCTTTTCTTTGCACAGTCATGAATTAGTTTTAAGGGCATATATTACAGGTATGTTTAAATGGAAGTATTACTATGTCTGTTGCAGCCCTGATGTACAGCTTGAGATTTTCGACAGAACTTGTCTTTTGTTGCTATAGTCTTGAATGTGGCTCCACATAATGCAATCCAGGTAGGCACAACCAAACCTTTCAGTTACAGAATGAAACTATCTCTGTTACGCACAAGGATGACAATCAAGAAGGACAAATCAAGTGCTTATGCAACACTATACTGGTTTCTGCTGTACTTAAAATCACATATCAATTGCTACTCAATGACTATTCAGAGATTACCTCTTCACTGAGTGCCTAAAGGTTGCAGTGACCATGAGTTTCAGTACCAGTTTTCCTATCTCCTTCATCTTCAACGTTATGGAAACAACACTTTCTTTGCTTGTACAGTGTCATGTCCTGACTAGGTGCATTTACTATCATCTAAAGAAAAATAAAACAACTAGTGCTTCTATTTTTTCCAAACCTAATAAATACATATTAGTTGGTAGGATTAATCACGGGGCAAATGCAGACACATCAGTCACTGCAAAAAACAATGGTATAAATTAGGATTATGATGAGGCTGAGATGTAAATTGTTAATAAATGGCAAAGGTAAAGAAATATGCTAAAACCTCCATGATGTGAGAGCTGAGAAAAGGAAATCTGGAACTGCCTCGGGGACTTAATATTGCAAGATACTTGTGTGACACAGAAGGTCAGAGTCACCTTGGCTTCTGATCTTTCTGTCTTGTTTTGAATGAAGAAAAGCAGCTGTATCAATGCATGAAGGAGAAGGGAAGGGTAAAAAAGTTGAAGTGGTTCAGCCATTGTGTACAAAATCAGAAGGAACAAATAGAATCATAGGAAAGATGGAGAAAAATGTTCTGGTGAATGTAGCAGAGTATGCATTTATAGTCAGAGACTTTTTTTTTGTCAGTCTGGGACCAATATTCCACCACTTTTTAATGTCAGAAGGACTTCTTAAGGCACTAGAATAATTTAATTCCACAATTCTCTCTTATTTATAGTATACATATTTACTATTTATTATTTTATTTAATATGTAGAGGTATGGTTTGCATATAGCTTCAGACAGCTTTGGAGTCACTACTAAATGTTGGTACTATGAATAGTAATAAACAAGACCAAATTCATATTTGCCTTATTGAAAATCTGTGCTTTGATTCTTTGCTTCTTCTAGAAAGAACTATACAGGTATATTGCATTAAAATAAAGTATACCACTCTCATATAAGCTGGTCATGAACATGCTGAGAAAGAGTTAAAGGTAACACAGTTGACATAGAGGCAAGGGGGAGAAAGGTTTTTCAGCTCGTGTTGCTAAGCAGCAGAAACTTCCCCAAGTCCTACATCAGGGACCCTGATAGTCTACGGACAAATGTCCTGGGCAGTGTAGCAGATACTCAGGATTTTTAGAAAAAAATGCATGCAGTTCTTTTGCCCAAGATACTTTTCAATACCAACATGTAGTGAAATCCATGGAGATCATTTCTGTATGCAGAACACATTTCTGTGTTAGGTAACAGAGGGGGCATAAAAACTCTTCTAATACTCTCAGAAGTAAAAAATTCAGATTTAGTGACATAATCTGTAATAAGTTCCTTAAATTGTGCCCTACCAAAATAGTCATACCTTTGGACTCCTCTTACAAGCATCTCTCCCTGTGACTTGGATTACCAAACAGGCTACAATTCCTGTAGCTTCACAAGACTTCCAGAGTAAAAGGAAGTAAAAAACACCTTTGATCTTCTACCTGTCAGTAAATTAAACCCTATAGGGGACCAAATATGGAGGGCAAATAGAAATGTAGACATCTTTCATCCTTACTTTGTCCCCTCTAACAACACGTCACCATTCTTGATCAGTGTCTTTGTCAGGCATTCAAAGACTCAGGTCAGAAAGTGCAGAAAGAAAACTGTGAGTGAGCAATGAGGAGTAGGGAGAATCCATCACTAGAAGGGAAACAGAAGACCTGGGGCAGAAGGAGCAGAGGACTGAAAGAATCATAGGGGTCAGTGCCCTAGGACACCACCCATCTACAAAGTGGTGCAGGTAATTGCATAAATTTGCCCCAAATTCTCTCTATCACTTACAATACACAACTGATAGTATTCACTATTTGTTCGGCTCTACATGTTTATTTAGGGCAGTACACAATACACAATACAGCCCGTATCTTTAACAGCTACATGCTGGAGAAATGGAGACTAAAATGAAGTATTGCAAAATCTTTGAGGATTAAAGTCTCCATAAACAGCTTGCACCCTTCTCACACTGATTTTTTTATATATATATATTTAATTCCA
>JANHFY010015988.1:0-49292 GCA_027560095.1 Chloroceryle inda
ATAATATAGAGGCATGAAAGGCCTAATTCCACAGCACAGTTAAAGCTGGGAAGTTATTTCACGATCCATCAAGAAGGAGAAGTGTAAGGTTAAGAACACTAAATTACATCTGTGACTTTCTTGTAGACACCCTGAAAGGCATGTTAACCTAGCCTGTTAATTCAAATTTTAAGGTTTCTGCATAGAAGTGCTTCCAAAACAGCATTATTTAGGTTTACCATTTAGCTTCCTCAGAGAGGAAGTTGATGGCATATATCTGCTTCCCAAATTATTCTTTTTGTTAAGAAGGCCATAGGCCATCAGAGTATATAATGGGAGTTGCATAATGGGAGTTATGAGGGCTATAAAGCACCTCTAAACAAATTAGACCTTTAGAAAAAGAAAGCAGAGAAAAAAAAAATATCAAAAAAACAACATAAAAAAAAAAACCACATTAGCCTCATTAATTTCATAGCATTCCAGGAATAGTAGAGTAATAATAGATAAGCACATTGCAGCATGTGCAAAGCTCATACTGGAGCAGGCTCCAGTCATGAAGTATGGCTCACAGAGGAGTCCAGCAAGAGCAAATTTTCTGGCAGGATCTGTGGACCATAAGGGACTGACCCGCTCTGGAGAAATATGTTCTGGAAGGGCTGCACCCCATGGTAAAAAAAAAAACCAAACATGATGGTGCAGTGATTGAAAAAAAGCAGCCCATTTGAAGGACTTATGTTGGAGAAGCTAATGAGTTACTACTCTCAAGCAGGGGAACAGCATAAAAAAGAAGGAGCAGCAGAGATAAGTATTATGGACCGACTGCAGCTTCCATCCCTGCACTGGTCAGGGGTGAGAAAGTAGAAATATCATGAGGGAAGTTGAGCCTGGGAAGAAGGGAGGAGTGAATGGAAGGTGGTTTTAGATTTGTCTTGATTTCTCGCTATCCTACTCTGTTATTAATTAACAATAAATTAAATTTGTTTCCCCAAGCTGAATCTGTTTCACCAGTGAAGTTACATAGTGAGCAATCTCCCTGTCTTTACCTCAAAATTAGCTTTTCATTGTATTTTCTCCCCCTGTCTTTCTGAGAAGGAAGAGTGACAATGTGCTTGGTGGGCACATGGTGACAAAGCAAGTTCAATCCACCATGTGAAGTCAGTTAAAATTTTGCCATTTAGTTCCCAGAGGCGTTATCTTGGTGGCCATAGAAGAAATAATCTGAATGATAAATTGTCTGTTTGAGTTAGCCCACTGGAAAAGCCAGGCAGGTAGGAAACTCCAACCTCTCTGCCCTTCTTAAGAGAGCCTTCATGAAGACAAGCCTGTGTACTGATTTAGACCCTGCTTCCCACCTATACAAAGTGATCACAGAGGATGTCTGTGCTGCTGTAGAACAAGACTATGTCCTAAGAGAATACTTGCAACCCTCCCTTCCTCCCTGTAAATGTTATTGCTTCTTGCCTTACCTGAACTTCTGCAGCTTCCCAAGAGGGAAGAATCTGGGCTTGTTTGAAGACTTCTTTGCAGTTCCTGCCCTGCAGCAGGTGTCATGGATAGAGGCAAGGCTAACAGTGTTTCAGAAGGCTGACAGAACTTGGTGAAATTTTAATTTTGCTGAAAGACCATTTGGCCCATAACCAGCAGTAGATGACAGGTGCTGAGGGAAAAGCAAAAGGACAAGGAAAGCATGGAGACATCATTCTTCCACCTAACAGTGATCCGCAGCTCAGGAAATACCTAAGCCAGAGGCAGTTTCTGTATGTCTGGCAATCTTCAAGGTTCCCTTTATAGTCAACAGAAATAATTAGGCTTTTCTAAGGCCTAATTATCTCACCATAAGGTAGCTATTTGAAATCAGTCAAATGAATCATTTCCTAGGAGGACTTATTTCTTTCGTGTGACTGCAAAGAGGAAAAGGTGAAAACTATCTCGCATGCAGATATCTACCCTGTAGATGAATGAAATGAGATGACTCTCATAGCTGTACCTGTGCAGTCAGTGCAGTGAAGATAAACTTTCTCGGGCCCTAAAATATTCAAATCGGATCAGAGTTTGCAGTATAGCAATTGCTGAAGGCCTCCCTACACAGCTGCAAAAAGTCAGGGAATGTTTTATAGCCATGCTTGCCCTGAGCACATAGGAGAAAAACTGGTAAAAAGAGGTACATATTGCCTAAGGAAAATGTATAAAATATCTGTTTCTGTAAAGTAGGTGGAGAATAAGTAGCAGATTGTCACAGCACCCAGTGAACAGTGCACAGCTGTGCTATTCCTTGAACTTTCAGGGGGGCATGATAATGCTGTGTGTTTTATAATTCATCTAAGAGTTTGTCTGCAGTCAAGGCAGAGAAGAGATCAGACATCTTCAAACTCTTCTGTTCCATTAGTAGTTCCTCTGATCAGCACTACTTTCCCCACACTCCATCCCTCCCTCTCTCTGTATACTTCATGTGATTTAAAGAGTAAAACTCCTGCTTTCTTAGGTCTGAGCTGCAGGGGTGCTCACTTTCCCAGCCAAGGGATGCACAGTGTGGGTGTATGCTTTGCCAATCTTTTCCTTTTAAATGGTGTTGAAAACTGATGATGTGATTTGAGAAGATTTTCACTATAGGACCTTTCAGAGCCTGTCGTTTCATGAGTTTTGTATTTCGGTGATTTAAAAACAAATATTTGGAGCCAGGTGGCTTGGTGCAGAAAAAAATGTTCATATAAAGGAGGAAAAAGAGCAATTATTTTAAAGTTTGTTTTCTCTCCTGTGGCTAATTCACCCAATTATAAGCTGATGACTGTTTGCTTGGTTCAGGAAATGGGTCAATGAAAGGTTTCTTACAGACACAAAGAAAAACTTGCTCTTACTTTAGATAAATTAAAACAAGGAAAAAAAAAAAAACAAAACAAAAAAAAACCAACACCAGACTGTTCCACCAGCAAAGTCTCAACGGAAAGAAGTCCAGACAGTGCTTCTGTCCTCCAGAGATTTCACTTATAAAATAAGCTTTTGAGGTTTGAAACTATCCTTTTATTGTGTGTTTTTGAAATGCTTAGGATTCTGGGCCCCCAACCCACATAAGAACTTTTATGTAATTGCAATATAGGAAAAATAAGATAACAAATCAAGTATCGACATTCTTGCTGGACAGCATATGTGGGGTTCAATTAAATGAAGTGAGACTTTCATTTACCTTTAGTTTTGATTGGCAAAGAAGGACTAACTCAATTAGTCCAGATACAAATGCCACACTGGGGTGTGTGAATAGGATGAGTGGCTTTGAGTTGGATGCTTCTTCGTATATTCTTGGTTTCATTCAAACCTAAAAATCCAAAGCCATAAAAAAAAAATATATTTCTCTAGAACAATATAAAAAGCTTGGCCTGTTTTCAAGTGAATGCAAAAAAAACCAGTAATTGAAGCGTTTACAGTGCTGAGTGGAGAAGGGACCAAATGTGAAAAGGCTGAGAACAATGTGCACTCTCTCTGTGATTTCAGCTGCCACCCTTGCTCTCCCCTGTACCACCTCCCACTCTGGAGACTCACAGGTCACTCTTAAGTTTGTCTCAAGTCTATTCACCTCTCTAAAAGTATGTATACAGAATTAACTCTTGTAGTTCATTAAAGCACACCATGATAAAGGTAACTGTAGTTGTACATAATTAACTGTGTTTTCTTGTTCCTTAACAGTTGAGGTTATGGATATTGTTTCCATAGTTTACAGTAATGAGGCCTGAACTCTCACTTTCTTTAAAAATAAAGGGTGTAATAAGGCAGCTGCCAGATGGTTTAAAAAAAATAAAATAACTTTTTTCTAGATGCCTGTATCTCTGTAAATAATTCCACCTTGCAATGGAGGTGGGAGGACTTCTTCTCCACAGCAGACTAGACCCAATTTGATCATAATGAAACATCATAGAAATGGGTAGTTCAGGCAGGTGAATTTACTTTAAAATTATTCAAAATCTACTGCATACAACTCAAAGTGTCCAGAAGCCATAAGGAAATCCTGGAGCTACTATGAAAAAATAAGACAGCTAATGAACCATAGAATTTATTAGCTAGTTGTTGCATCATTATTTCAAGGACCACATAGACTAGGCCTGTTGGGATAGCCCAAAGCACAGGTATTTTTTTTGCCTGTAAGTGTAGTGACACTATGTTAGTGTGTCTGCCTCTTTTAATTCATCCACCACTGCTATCATGTTACCTGCTCCAGAGCAACAGAGGCTGTGGGAGATGTTCCTCTGACCTCAACAACTGACTAATTTAGATAGCTTGGCATCTTCCTGATTCTTCTCAAGGTCTTTTAAGTGTAAACAAGACCATTAAACTTTTAATTTGATATTTATTACCTTTAAATATTCATAAGCAATTGAATAGTAAGAACACACCTACTGCAGAATTTAAGCCTGACTGAACCTCTCATTGAGTGTATATGAAAGCCAAGTCATGAGCACCAAGCAAAGTTGTGGTATCTGTTGTGAAAATTCCTTTTGTGACTAAAAAAAACCAGACCATGTCCTGGGCTGCATGAGAGAAAGTGTGACCAAACAAGGTCAAAGGAGGTGATTCTGCCCCTCTGCTTCACTCTTGTGAGACCCCACCTGAAGTACGGCATCCAGCTCTGGAGTCCCTGACAGAAGAAGGACATAGACCTGTTGGAGCAAGTCCAGAGGAAGGCCATGAAAATGATCAGGGAAGTGGAGTAACTTGCTTTTGAAGACAGACTGAGAGAGTTGGGATTGTTTAGCCTGGAGAAGAGAAAGCTCCAGGGAGACCTTATAGCAGCCTTCCAGTACTTTAAAGGGTCCTACAAGAAAGGTGGAGAGGGACTTTTTGCAAGGTCATGTAGTGATATGACAAGGGACAATGGCTTTAAACTAAAAAAAAAAGTAGATATAGATTAGATGTATGGAAGAAATTCTTCACTGTGAGGGTGGTGAGGCACTGGCACAGGTTGCCCAGAAAGTTGTGAATGTCCCCTCCCTCAAAGTGTTCAAGACCCACTTGGATGGGGCTTTGAGCAACATATCTAGTGGAAGGTTTCCCTGCTTGCCATGATAGGGTGGTTGGAATTAGATGATCTTTATGATCCCTTTCAACCCAAACCATTCTATGATTCTATGACTTCTCTTCTGGAAGAGCTGCAGGTGCAGCTGGAGTTCTATCCTTCTCTAATGAAATTGTCTTGACATGGTGGCTGTGCTACCAGCTAGGAGACCTTTCTGACCCAAGGACTTATTTTAAATACTACTAAAACCACAACATACTTTGTTAGGTTGTTGGATTTCCAATGCACAGGAATCGTTTTGTAAGCACAGAACCTAAATTGTGACATAGTCTGGAATCTGGGCATAGGAAGATAGGTTTAAACTGGAGCAGCCCTAAAAACACTTTAATTTATGCTGGAAATGAAATGAATTGCTGGAGTACAAATGTGGCATAAAGCCTACTTTGCTTTCAACCCATCCCTAAGCAAGCTATGCCAAATGCCATGATGAAATCAGGGTGGAATCAAGGTTTCACTGTTGAAAGTACCTCTCTGGCTTTATCACAACATTTTCTATGTGATAATATTTCTCTACATTTTCTTACTGTCAATCTTTTAGTGCTCTATTATTATCTAAATGGTTAAGAAGTATTTTGCCTTAATTGGAAAACCAGAACTCGCATGCCCAATAGCTTTTTCAAATTACTTATTTTCCTTAAATAGTTTTTAAAAACACATTAAATAGTATCACCCTTTTTTTTTTTTTTTGGATAACCAGGAGACTGTTTCAATGAATTGGATGATATTCTATAGATTAGGAATGTAAATACTTAGCAGGGAGGAAGTGGTTGGTTGTATACTGGAGTGGGCATGTAAACTGAAACTGATTAATCCTGAAAGCTGAATCAAGTAACAACAGAAAGCCAAAAAAAAATTCTACTTTTAAGTGTTGTTTGCTGTAATCAGATTACAGGATTCTCTGTAAGATTTCAAAACCTTTTCAAAGAAGCACTTCTGCAAATGAAGCTCTTTAGAATCCTGGTAGGGAGGATCTTACAGGCAGCTATTTTGTTTTAGCACGTAATTATATGTAATTTGTCTAAATATTTTGTTAATTGTTCAAATTCTTAACATATTGCAATGTGTGTGTTCCTTTTCAGTGCTTTCCCATTCACTTTTTCAATTAGACAGTAGACAGAAAATGTCATGTCTGGGTTCCTCTTTTAAATATACTCCTTTTTTACATGATAACTTGATTCCTTTGGCTTAAAACACTTCCAATTACAAAGCATGTATATTCTTCAGGAAACACAGGTGCAGATGCACAGGATATCAGATGAAATTGCTTTAAAATAAATCTATAATATTTCCTGAGCAATGACATACCTTTTTTTTTTTTTAATAATAAAAAAAAATGTTCCCAGGAGACATTTTGATAAGAGCTTTAGGTTGATTACTTTTTATATCCTGTGTCCTGTTTGGCAGATAAGCTCCCAATCTCCATCCTTTCACATTGTTTTTATCTTCCTGTGCTGAACCCATCTACTCAATGTCATCTTTCAGTCCCTGGCATGAAGGTGGCAGTGGAGAGGGGAAGAGAGGAAACATGAGAGTGTCACAGTCCAGCACCAAGTCAGAGATAAGAGGTCAGTCTGCCCACACAGATACCTGCTACACTCTCAGGAATTAGATTTGTTAATCTTTGGAATGCTGTTCATCTTTCATTAATCGTATAAGCTATAACAGTCTTTGATCTAAATGCAGTGTAGCAGAAAACCTCCTGCTTCTTTTGGCTCTGATCTATGAAATCTGAGTTGTCAGGAGGAATGTCCTCACCCCCTTCTTTTAAACCTGTCTCCTAACACTCTCCTACTCGGTTTACAGAGAAATGGGCTCGTTTCATGGCTAAGTCATTGTGCTGGGGTTTCAGCAGTCTCGATGCGGTGGATGGCCCTCGGCAAATGCTGTCTGCCATCAGCAGAAAGGTGATTCCACTGACTGACAGGTGCCTATTCACTACTGATCTCTGCTGGACAGTAGCTGAAGGGTTTGGTAAACTCCATCAACTCAGCTCTGCCAAAAGTGTTGTGTTCCTGAAAGAGGATAGAAAACCTGTCTTGAGTTACACCAATCCCAGTATGCTTTCATGCAGACAGTGACTGGCTTCATTGGTGTTAGAGGGCACTGAGATGTTTAGAAGGACCATGTTGTATGAGTACCTTATTAATTTCATCAAATGATTCTTTTTCCAACCAGAAAAAAAGAAAACAAAACAAAAAAAAAGTAACTTTTTACTTTCTGCACCCCCAACAAAATTTAGCATTGATTTGGGTCTGCACACCCATCCTTGGTAGTAACTGTAAACTTTGAGTGGTATCACTGCTAAAAGCACGCACTGTCTGGGAAAGCATGCCATTAACTTGAGAAAGTGCCATTAGAAGAGACTGAGCTGAAAAGTAAAATGACTGAACAGAATTAGTTCTAACTCAAACCAGGACAGATCTCAAACACTGCTGTCACTCTGAAATACAGTCATGGCTAATACATTATGCTGTTATGAATTAGGTGTGGATTACTGACACAACCTAAATACAGTTAAATTGGGTAATTAGTAAAAAAGAAGTAATAAAAATAGAACAACCAACCTCATCATATGTGCACCTATGCCATAAAATCCCTACAGGTAGTATCTTAATAGAGCTTCACCGGCTTCTGAGGGCTCTGAACTTCTTTCAAGGGATCATGTGCCTAATTCCAGCCCCGTGGCTGTTTTTCCTTTTTTCGAAATGTACAGTTCACAATACATATGGCAGGATTATAGGGTCAAGGGGGTGGAGTGATAGGGAGGGGAGTAAAAGTACCACAGAAAATTAAGGGATGGGAAAAGTAATACAGAAAATCTGTGACACCACCAAGCAAAATGAGCTGATGACTTTCAGCATAGATGCTGTGTTGGAAAATGATCTGAGACTAACTTAACTCATCAGCTTCTGACACCCATAGGATGCTCCAAGCCTGCTTGTGCACTGACTGCCATCTTCCTGAATCTTCAGCCTTGTCCCCTCTGCCACCAGAGTCAACCTGGCCAGTGTGAGAATGAGCATGATACGTGTCTATACCTTTAGCACAAATTTATACAATAAACTGTCACAGCCTCCCTCTGAAGTAAAGATGTACTGTGAAACACTACTTGCATTTTCAAACTGAAAAGCAGAGAGACGCTGTAATTTGTCCAGACTTACACAATTAGCAAAGAATTAAATTCTCTCTGCCATGTGCCAAACTGTCCCCTTAACTGTGAACTATCCTTACCAAATATTTTCTCTCCACTCTTTGCTGTATAAAGTGCTATTCCTCTATGAAGAATGATTCTTGATATATAATTTCATACTTTACTTACTTTAAAGATTCACTTCTCTGATCATATTCAGCAGATATAAAAAATAGAGGTCCTTGCTAGAATACTGATTCACAGAAAATATATATGTGCAGTCTTACATTTTCAAGTCATATAATTGATATTAATTGTTGTACTGTAAAGTCAGAATCATTCTACACTATGAATGGGGTGGAGTATAAATTTAATTAAATTTCTATTTCAGTGCAATACAACATAATCCAAGTTAAACTCATCTTTGAGTATTTCTGCAGATAGTATAAATGCAATATATAAGAATTTAGTAAAAAAAATCATGCTTCAAAACTATCAAAACATAGTTCAACATGTTTAGAGTGTCCTTGTAGAATGACAGAGAGAGAAAAAAAATAGAATCAACTGATTCACGATAAAGACAAAGATGAGACCATCAGGTTAATACTTACCTCTGCCTCTGTTTTCTCTGAGTAACTACTGGCCAAGCCATTTAGTTCCACCATGACTCCGTTTCCCAGTTGTAAAACAAGGAATAGTTGTGTGCCTACAGCACCCAGATGTTGTGAAGGTTATTTCTGTAAAATGCTTGGATAATCACAGATGCATAAAAGTCCTGTAAAGCTGACAGTGAGCTTTTTGCAGTTTGTGTGAATTGAGGAGAGGCAAGACAATATGAAGAACAGAGGTGTTAAACATCCTTCCTGAGGGCTGATTCCATTCTGCTTTGTATGCTTATGGCACATTCAGATTTGGCGGAGTCTAATGGATGGTGGCTTTTTTTAAAAATATATGAACTATATACTTTAGCTAGGAAGAAAATCTTCCCAAATATACAGAGACTAACTCAGTGTTTAATTTACTGTGTCAACAGCCTAACACCATGTCTTTGGGATATGTACATTTTTCACCTCAGTTTTCTTTGAGACATTATGCTAGAGTATAAGACTGTCATGGGATAATTTACTATGAAATTATTGATCTTTTATGAAACAAAGGTAAAGCCTAAGATGGTAAACTAGGAATTGCTATAATAAAGAAATGTGAAAGGACAAAAAAAGGAAGAGAGATTAATAAAGAGAAGTAGAAGAAAGTCACAAAGAGAAAGATGAAGAACATAAAAGCTGCAATCATAGATGTGAAAATAGTTTCAAATATAGGGTAATTGATAAGATAAATTTGTTATTTATTTGGATCATTTTTTATTCTTGGTCTTTATACAAGCCTTTCATTTGCAACAGGGGATGACTGACCCTCGGGATCAGCATAGGTATTGGTAAAGCTTTGTCATCTTGATTTACAGAAGCCCAGTAAAGAAATATTATTCAGCCTTTCCTAATAAACAGTTTAAAATTGCTGATAAAGAACAATAAGTTCCATGAGCCAATGAAATGTATAGAATTCCACCACTGCTTCCCCTGTGGAAGAAGTCAAACATTCCCGATAAAAATAGTTTTTTGAACACTATGATTGGGAAAACAATTTCAGCTGTGAACATTTTGGAATGATAAAAAAGCCATCAGCCTAGGTCGAGAACCAAAGTATCAAGAAACCAAGGCAACACATCTGAATATATTTATCTACTCCTTATATTTACAGGATCTTGTTACTCTTTCCTCCATATTTACATATGCAATACAACAAATCAAATCATCCATATTTTTAATCATAGTAGGCATATGTAACTTTTCCTTTGAAACAAAAATTAGCTTTCATTTCTTTCTGAATTCTCCATTTGTCCTTTTTGCATACCACCTAGGTGACTATCATGTCATTTTCAACTTCATGAAGAGGTAGGGCTCAATAGTCTATTAATGGAAATGACAGACAGTAATGCCTAAATCTCTTCCTTCAGCAGCCTCCTTGTTAGACACTGAGAAATTCACTCAATCTCTCTTTCAATATGTTATAATACATTGGATGATCAGAAGTCAAGCCTAGAGGATTATGTCCAGAAAAGATTCAGGTTCCTAATACCTAAGTTACACCGAAATTTAATGTTAATGTCCCTTTGAGCCATCCAGAAATCAAATAAAATGACAAGCTGTCTAAGCTGCATAAAAAAAGAAGTGGTACTGTCCAAGGGAAACGTGACTTGGGAAACCACACTGTATCTGATATTCTCTAGCTGCTTCAGCACTGTGCCACACCCACAGTAATGTCTATTTTTAACACGTAGTACAGCCAGAAATGCATCTATGTGACACATAAAACCAGAACAGAAATTGGAACTGAAGACTCCTTCCACAAGTTGTTCATGTCATTAAGTGGCTTTACCTCTGGACATCCAAAACTTATTTTCTTCCTGTCTGGTACCTTCCGCAGGGAGATGTAGCACACTTTCAACAGACAAGAGCTATGAATTGTGTTTCTTACAAGCTGAGAAGGTAATTTAACCCAAGTTTCCCACCTAATGAACTAGGCTGCAGTTGGACATCATCCTCACTCATCCACTTGACTCCAGTCAAAGAAATACCCCAGGTGTTAAAGTGCTGGAGAGTGTATTGACACCAAATCTCAGTCTCATATTAGCTTAGGCCAACAGCCCAAGAGACAGGATTTGAAGGATCCGATCTTCCATAAAGCTTTCATTTTGGCTCATGCAAGCCTCCTTTGGATCAAAGTTGTGAATTGTGTTATCATGGGCTGAACTCTGCCTGGCATTGTTTGTGATTTTTTTCATGTGAGACTTTTCAGATAGACAGAAGCTTTAAAAAGTGAATGGCTGAAAAATAGCACAGTTAGATGTTCTCTCTCCTTAGAAAACTTATAATATTGGTACTTGGGTTATAAAGCTGATTCTTAGACTTTAGTCCCAGTAGTCACTGAGCTGAATGAAACACAAAACCAGAGGAATCCTGACAGGAAAAAAAAAAAAAAAAAAAAAAGGAGTATATTCAACAGCAGAAAAAGATGGGTTATGTGGCAAGCTGTGTTGTATGGAGACTAAGCAAACACAAAAACAAAGCAAAGCTCTGGGAGGTTATCTTAGAAAAACCCAGTGATTAAGAAAACGATTATCAGTAATAAAATACTGACATTGCCTTGCTCTTGAAAGCTGGATCAGAAAGGGAGATAGGAGGAGTGTTCCTCATATATCAAAAGTATTAAAAGGGATTACCATTGTGACCTGTAGCTGAATACAGTCTTGTCCTCTAACAAAAATGTGCAGACACCTGGAAATTAAACTGAAATGGCAGCAGTCTTGTTACTACTTGAATGAGTACAGAGTCTTCATGATACTGCCAGTAAAAAAGCATGGTATATAAAGGAACACATGATAAAGATTTACTCTGATCTGGCTTCAAGTGTGTGGCACTAATCTGTTGTGTTAGAACTGCAGTTAGGGACATTCACTGATCAACTCTGCTCCATGACTCTGTGGAAGCTGAATCTGATTTCAGCTGGTTAATAGACATTAAAATTGGAGTGGGGACCAACCCCTGTCAGTTCATTGTGAAATGCGTTTCACTGCTTACCTGTACCAAGAAGAATACAGCTTCCTTTGCTTGATTTGTGAGGAATTTGTGATTTAAAAGAGCTATTTGAGGCTGACAAAACTAAGAGACCAAAGGTGTAAAATCTTTCTTGCATCAAGATCCATCTGGAAGAAGGCGAAAGCACTCTGAGAAAGAAGTCTAAGGGCAGTAGGGAATCTTTTGAAGCACTGTCTGAAAAATTAATATAAAGATTAATGCTTCTTATAACAGCTAGTGATGGCCTCTCAGGAGTACTTTTTGGACTTTTCCATGTTCACATGCATTTGGACCCATGTGGAATACCAGAATTCTTATGGTGATTTTATAACTGAAAATATTTCCTTCTCTTGTCTCTTCTGGGAATATATTTAGAGATAGTAAACACACTTTGAAAGAAGTGTGTCTTTAACTGAGACAGGATACAGCCATGAGTCTGAAAATTGAATGATTATATAATATTGACATGGAACAGATCTAACTGAAGTGTTAATATGTTTACATGGGATTGTGAGTTACAGGCACCTGCAAGCCTATAGATACTAGGGACTGCATTTCTGAAACAGATACCTATTTTGACTATAGTTCATAAATGCCACTATATTTTATCAGGGTCAAAGAGGAGTTCTGAAAATCATTTTCTTCAGGTATCCAGGACCTGAAGAAATTATTTCAGGACCCCTGAAAACTGAGCCATCCAAGTTTATCATTTTCGAAAACATAATGTCAAGTAATGCAAGTCCTAGTTTTAAAATCCCACTTTGTATCTCTCTTTAATTGCATCCTTTGCAAGAGACACAGGGTGTAGCAAATATAAGGCTAGCATTCCATGCCCCTTGCAACATTGTAAGATATAATTAAACAGAAATCAGTTGTTAGTTCACTGAAGACATTCACAGAGAGACATTCAGCCTTAGGAGATCTTTTTTCTCCCTGTCTGTAGCCGCATGATATTTAAGTATCTTGTTTAGTCAGAGGAGATTGAGAGAGAAATGTAACTCTGTAGGGTAGTATCTCTGGCTGGACTGAGTGGTTGTCTATATATAACTATCTCTCTCCATTAGAAAGATTAGATTAGATTGCATTATTTCTCTGATAAGTATTTCTCAAGACTTTGAGTCTGTTGTCTTGAGATGCTGCTGGGGAAGTATCATAAACTACCAGGCACAATATTCACCTCTCCTAACTTTAGAGATCTACAGTGTAGGTGACTGTATGTTATCTAGTTGACTAGACCCTCTCCAAAGTGATTCAAGAAAAACAAGATAAGATTGATCTAACTTATATATTTCAGAAGTTGCTTTTAAGATTAAGTGATTCTGCTTCTGGAGGTGGATTTCCTCTACATGAAGTCAGAGAAGTACAGAGGAAGCCCAGGCTGGCTAATGCAGGCTAAGATATCTACACATTGCAAAAGTTTGGGCAAATATTCCTCCTCTGTAACTATATCTATATTCAGACTACAATAGATTCCCTACCTTTAAATGCACAAGTTAAATAACTTGTATCTTGTGCTTGTTCTGATGAATCAGTAAAGCTGTTTTTCCTCTGTGTAAATGCTTTATCAAGTAATTTTGAAACTCATGACTTTTGCTCCACAAATTGGAACATATCCTGGTACTGTCATTACAGTCCATGTCTATATTGAAGTAAATGCACAATACCCAACTCACAGGTCCAGCTCTGTTTTAACACACAAATGATGTGAAATCTGCATGTCACCATTTTACAACCTGTGATTTCATCAGGACATTTATTAACAAAGAGAAATATTCTGAGCACCTGTAGCTAATGTCTCAGAGATGTTTCTTCACTGCTTTCATGCCAATTTGAATGAAGAAATAGAGTCATGGTATGTCTTGCACACAGTACCACATATAGAGCAAGAAAAAATGTGATGGCATCTCATTCAAAATTGTTTTTTCTTAATTTTTCCTACTGCTGTCCCAAGCTCTAGAGGTAATTCAAATATCTAGAACTCTTACATAAAAAAAATTGTGACTGACAAAGTGTCTATGTAAACCAAGGCACTCAATATCACAAGCACAACAATGATGGAAAACTGTAAGAATGCTTTTTAGATTATCTGTTTTCAGCATAGTCTTTAGAGAACCACTTTGGGGTGAACCTTTGGCTTTACAAAAATGATCTGTTACTGAAGTCAATGGGGCCAAGACTTCACCTTCTTCATCTCCTTCTCTGTCTCTGCAAGTGGAGGACCACTAATGAATTTATTAATATTTGATTAAGGTTTTGGGGAGGCAGTGTACCACCAAAGTGCTCAGTAACAGTGGCAAATGTCAGAGTTCATGTCCCCACTCCTCACCATGGGTAGCACAGCAGCTCTTGATTTGTGTCCATCAGCCATTCTCTGCACCATCCTCAGCAACACTTTCATCTAGTAACATTAATTCTCCTGTGGTAGATATTAATCAAAGTCATCCCACTACCCTCATTTCAAACTTCAAATACTTTTTAATCTGATTTTTCTTCTTATGCTGTAGTGGGATGGAGGGATAAGATTAAAGAGAAACAACAAGCTGCAGAAAAGGGACATGAGTGAATCAAATTCTGTGGCAATGGGTAATAATTAAGGTATTAAAAAGTATTTCTAGACAAACTGTAAGTTTAAATATTAGGCTTTGGCACGAGTATGTGCCTCTGCAGCCATGTTCCTGAATTCCTGGGAACAAAGCTGTTTGAAGAAGGTGCTTGGGAAGCCCTCCGATGAAGCAGCGCTAGCAGGAGCTATACGGCACAACCAGCATTTCCCTTGCACTGCCATCTCTTTTGATACCATGCAGGGTCTCGTGAGGTATTTGAGTGAAAAGTGCTGGGATGGAGATCAGTAAAAGAGAAAGAGAGAGAGAGTGTACCAGACTCTAGGGAGTATATAAATATGTTATAAAGCTCTGGAACACTCAATAATTAATCTCGAGCAAGAAGTCTCTCTCACTTTCCCTTTTTTCTTTTTTTACTGTGGAAGGAACAACAAAACAAAGGCTTAGAAATTCTCTTCTTCCACTAAACTCAGTTGCCAAAGCAAAAAATAGTTTATTTTAACTCTTGATATATATAAAGTTGTCTTATTTGCTACTTGCTCACAGATATTTTCCCTCAGTTTCCAAACTGCTTCTCCTTTCCTTTGTTACCTTTTTTTAACCCATGACGGGAGACAGTCTTGCCTTCTGCTTTCTGGTTTCTCTTACACTGTGCTGCACAGATCTTAATTGGAATTTCTGGAGCAATCCTAGATGCCATTTGTCCTTGTTTCCTTGTGCAGTTTAACCTTCTGCAGTGGCTCTCACTTTCAGCAACACGTGCTGCAGGTGATGTCTGCATCAGCCTTTTTTGCTGCTGAACAGTCCAGATTGTCTCATTTTCTGTTCTGCATCTTGAACTTTGCCCTCTTCATTTAACTGTGAGGTGATAAGGCTGCAGGATGTGTCTCAATGTTGTCTCTCCCAAGGCAGATCTAGACGAGATGATACAGTTATATGACACTGGGAGATTTCTCAACTGCAATGCAGCAGCAAGATAAGGCTGCTCAGTGTCCCTGGGCTGTCTTTGGCTCTTCTTCTGCTGGTCTGTGCTGGCTAGAAGGAATTATAGAATCATTTAGGTTGGATAAGATCATCCAAATCCAACCATTAATGCAGCATCTCCAGGTCACTACTAAACCATGTCCCTCAGCACCACATCTGCACATCATCTAAATCTCTGGAGAGATTTAGATGTGAACTCCACCACATCCCTGGGCAGCCTGTTCCAGGGCTGGAGAATCTTCTTGGTGAATAAATTTTTCCTAATGTCCAACCTAAATCTCCTGTGGCACAACTTGAGGCCATTTCCTCTTATCCTATCACTTAAGATTTGAGAATTTGTTTAGGTGTTTAGAGATTTGTTGAAAATAGTAACCCCTTCCCAGGAACTGCTGCATGGGTCACCTAATTTTCCTCCTATGTTGTTTCTCAAATAGTGTGTTTGCACACACTTGCATCTGCAGAGAGAGTTGCTGATAGTTTAATCAAAAGTACAGACATGGAGCAGCTCTGTTAACAGTCACTGTCTCCTCCTGAAAATAAGCTTCTCTTATTATCAGCAGTGCATATAATTTCCTTTACACTGAAGAAATGCCCTGAATTGGGTCCCTTTTATGTTAGGCCATGAAAATAAAACAAAGCCCTTGACCTGAAAAAACAGACCTTTACAGGCTGAATAAATAAAAGGCAAAAGAGGAAGGAAGAACTCCTGCAGAAATGAGCAGAAAGAGGAATGTTTTCAAATGTCATGTTAGATTTACAATCTTCATATCTCTCTTTTTTTCTCAGTCTTTGTCGAATCTGCCTTTCTTTTGTTTGTTTGTGGGCATATTCTGTTGTGTGTTCTTGGCTGGTTTAGGGTTTGGAGGGAAGGCTAATGGGTAATGAAAAAGGAGAACTGGGTTTCAATTACTACTCATTTTTTTCTTTAAGATGTTCCTGTGGTATGGCTATGTAAATGTTACATTTGCTAAATAAAAACCTACGCATCTAAAGCAGCTTTAAATTTAAAATTTAAATACCAAATAACATAACCATAAATTAACGTGAAATAAAATAAATCCAGAACAGCCAACTACTGCTACACAAATTCTGTAGCAGGACTTATCACCCCCCTGTTCCATCTCAAATTATTTTGTCCCATTATTGATACTGAAATGAAGGCTTTTATATTTTGCCAGCACAATATAAATTTATGCATAATGCCTGGTAATAACTAAAGGTTTCATTCCTTTTAGTGATGTTAACACTGAGTATAATCAATACCTTCATTGTCAAGCAATGGAAAAGAAAGTTGAGAATAAGCTTAGGCATTACTTTATTCAAAACTAACCATAATGTAATGATATTTATTATTACCTGAGATATTTCCATGTCTAAGTTTTTTTCTGAAAGACCATGTAGTGTTATGATCCTTGGTTTTCCTTGGTTCACACCCTTTGTCTCAGCTTCCCCATCCAGAAAACATCTCGACAGATTATTTGTGAAATACTTGGAGATTTAGAGATGAAAGATGCTAATAAAAAAAAGCAGTAATAGGAATAGAGCATAGGACTTAAATTTAAGGAAATTCCAAGAAAAATAAAAATATTGCCATTGATTGCCTTACAATAAATCCTTCAATAAGAAAATGCAGTGTGAAAGAAATTTAAATCACTGAGTTGAAAATTCAACGTTATCAAAAGTGGTTACGCCTGACTGAGGGTTTTGTGATTTTTTTTTATCATGGAGGTGGCATGGTCACTCCTGTAAAATATGCAGCATTGATCAAAAAGTCTTTGTCAACTATATCATGATGCAATTAATGATTCATGTGACACCTTGACTCCACAGATTTCTCAAGACATGGTAAGAGACAGAAAAACAGGAAACTATCAAAAGTCAGAAGGAGAGCTGGAGCAATGTGTAATACTTGTTTTTATAAACATAAGCTCTTTAAGGATTAGGGATTGTTACCATTTTGTGTCTTGTTAAAATGAGTACCTTGACTGTGCTGAATAAATAATGAAATAATTAGGAACAAGAAGCATCTAAAAAAATGGAGAGCAAAGAGAATGCAGAAAGTAAAGGTGAGATTGTTTTGTTCTTCAGTCACATTTACAGTCTTGTGGGAATTGTGAGCTTTCAGGGTTTCCATATATGCAGACTAAAGTGTAAATATTTGATCTGAGGCACCAAGGATGATTTCTCTAGTTCTGTATATTCAGCTGAGTGAATGAATGAAATCAGTAAGTGTGAGTGTTTGGCATATTACATTTGGACCTAATGAGAAAGAAAGTTGATCATCATGCTCAAGAGAGGACAAAGGATGTAGACTCAAAAACATGATGGAAAAAGAAAGAATTATGTTCTTGCTCTGCTTCATACCCAGCTTTTATCAAGGTACAATGAGAGTGCTTTCCAGTACCGCATTAAGGAATATGACTAACATCTGTCACATCAAGATCTGTTCTCCCTGTCACTTTTTCCATCACCACCACTCCCTTTGAAAAGTGGGAGCATTTGATGTGCAGGAGACAGTTTTATTTTGCTACATTTTGGGAGGGGGTTTCGTGTGTCTTTTTTTTTCCAATGCACAAACAGCTCTCTATTTACACTGGAGAGTGCAATGGAGTCACATTTGAAACAGGGATAAAAAGGTTCACTAGTCCTGCAGAAATGTGTTAACCTCTCACACACTCATCAGTTCCTAAACATAGAAGGTTTCTCTCTGGACTTCTAGAGGAAAGGGCAAATTCTGAGTCTGATCCAGGACTTGATTGGAATGTTATCCACAGACTGAATTACAGAAGTGTTCAAAACCTGTGAATCCCATTTGTAGGGCTGTCCAAGGACTTCAGGGAGAGTCCGATGAAGGGTCAAACCTTGAGGTTTAAACTCAGCCTTTAAGTTCCGTACAAGTCAGGAGGGGTTTACTGCAAGAGGAACAGACTGAGTATGTCAAAATTTGGCCTTGCTAATGCTAAGACTGATATAACTCCAGGGTTTGTAGATATTGATTCTCTTATACTCCATTCTCTGCAAATGATAGTGCTGATGTTGATTTGAACTGCATTGGCATTCATAAAGATATTTTTCATTTTAACACTCAGATAACTGGGAGAAGGACCAGGACATCTGGGTTTCAGATTTTCTCTGAAATGTGTTTTCTGGGATTTATGTTGTTGTTTTTTAAGATGAAAAAAATATATTCAGCCAGACTGTAAAAGAGAAAATAATCAATTCCAGTGATTTTTTACTTTATTATTGTTATTATTTAAGAATGGCTAACATCTTCACATGAAGATATTCCACTCTAAGAGATGCCACCTTTCTGCATTTCACTTGCTTTCTCTGTTTTCTTTTGCAGATCTGTTATAAATTGTCTACAGATTCCACTGTGATCTGTGGACTGGTATTGAAAAACATTGATCTGTCTAAAGGAAGGCTTGTATTGAGATTTCACATACAAGAGATTCACTGCAACTGTCACGATTTTGTTCAAAATTTTGCTTTGTTTGATCAGCTCTTTTTTTTGTAATTTACACATTATTAAATAATTTTTAAATTATTAATTATGACTTCATGTGAAGACCTGAGCTTTCAGTTAAGTATGAAAGGCAAATTAAAAAATATGAACCCAGCACAGCCTTTTTATAACTCCTTGATATTTTCAGGAAATAATTAATGATTTTAGAATATTCAAATTTAACCACACTATTCAGAACGGTTATAAGGAGGATGGTGCAGCTTTCCCTCTCCCTTTCCAGGACTACCTTGAGGGTTTGGGGTAAGACAGAAAGAGTAGGTGATGGTATTGACACAGAAAAAAAGTCATGAGTTGGAGGCACTGGGGAGCTCAGGGTACATCCTATGGTGCTGGTCTTCCAGTTCCTTTCAGGGTATGTGACTTAACTCCTTGTTATTACTGATATCAGGTTTGGGACTCAGGATTTGTTACAGTGAAGAATGTAAACTTATTTGACATAGTGAATGATGACAACTCAAACTGAAATGGTGAAGGGAAGAGGGCTATATACTGAGATGCTGCAATATCAGTGGGCTGACAGATAGTTGGTTAGAGAAACATGTAATTATTTCTCATTCGGTATTTTGGTTGGAGGGAGAAAGGTGGCTACACCATCTGGCAGCTTTTTGTGATTTAGTCCCAGCTGGTTCATCTAGTGAGGGCTCCCAAAGAGACTAGAAAGCTGGCCTTGTTCACTAGAAATTGTTGTGAGTTGGCTCGTATGCTCAAAGTCAAAAGAGGCTGCTCAAAAAGCAAAATTTTGGAGGCTCACTTAGAAAATTTTAATACCTTTCAGGCCAAATCTCATTACTTTGTCAGTTCAACTGATCGGTTATAGAGTTCCTGGGATTGTTAATCTTCCTGCCCTGGAAAGGTTGAAACACATTCTTACTGCTATACACTGAGTAAAGCCTTACAAACATTATGCCATGTATAGGGTTAAACATGTTCATCTGTGCAGAACATGTCTTACATTATAAAGTCTTTAGCAGAGGAGCCAAAAGTTCAAATGAGATAATTTATTTATCTGTTTATATGGACAGAATACGGGGGGGGCGGGGGGGAGTGCACTGTAAAGCATATGTTTCCAGTATTTTCATTATTATTTTTAATGTAGATTTTTTCTATCCATGGTTGTGTCTGATTCCTGTCATGTCGATGTAGTGCATAAGGGCTCATTCTTCTTAGAAAAAGTAGCAAGTAAGTTTAATTGTCTGTGTGGTTAACATGCAACTGCCACCCTCCCATTTTAACTCCTGCAAATACCACGTCACTTTTAGCCTCCCCTCAATTCTGTCCAATCTGCTGCAAATAAAATAATCGTCATTTCTTCCTGGTATAGGCAATCCCCCTTCTCTTCCCTTCTCTTTTAATCCTTAAAATCATCTTCAGGATCTGGTTGCTTTGCACCAATTTGAAGATCATTGTTCAAAGTTCCACCCCCCCCCATCAGCACCTCATTTCAGATTCTGTTATTTCATGTGCCCCAACTCTTGTACCTGATTTCACTCTCATCTCAGAGCAAGCTTCAAGCATTGCATCTCCCTCTCCTCTTTCATTTGCCTGCTTTCAGGCTTGCTGCTCCTGAGAAGCAATCACCCTTCCTCTTATCAATCCTCCCTCAGTCGCTGTTGATATGGTAATAATTCAGTAGTGCAAAGGCTGAATATATAAATTGAGGATTAAAAAAGATTAAGAACTGTAACATATTTAAATAAGACCTGTGATCTTTTGTTTCTCTTACCCTTTTCTTTCCCATCTCTTCAAGAGCCACTTAGACACCTACTCTTGCATTACAAGTCAGAATTCTGCATAAGAGCAACAGGGATGTGTGTGTTGCAGGGGGACAATCAGAAACACAGCATCAAGTGCTAGGATCTAGAACCTGGAAACAAATCTATAAGGACACTCCTTTTTACAATATAAGAAAATTATGGCAGTGCCTTCTCATTTAAAAAAAACCCAACAAATTCCTGTTGAGTAAGAGATATCGCTTGTCCATCTGTTTGCTTTATTTTTTTTTTTTTTTAATTAGTTAGACTGACAAGAAACTGCCTGACACATTTAGTGTTGAATTCATTCTGTTTAGCATGGCTTGGCTGCATAGCAGCTCCCTTTTTCTGTCAGATGGAGAGACCTGACAGATGGGACATCTTTCAAGGTCGTTTTTGCATGTGTCTGTGGGTATATGTGTCCAGAATAACCTTCAGTGTGTCACTTTTATTTAAACACCTTTTTTTTTTTTCACCTTTGGCTGTAATACATTGAAAATACTAAAATTTAAAAATATTCTGCAAATGCAAACTCATTTTCATAGCCTTGACATCTTTTAAATATGTCATCAAAGTTTATTTTGCTAGCAATAAAACCATAAAATGAGGTAATTTAGGGAAGCAGCAGTGTCAGTGTATGATATTAAGGAATAAGTGGTGAATGGAATCAACAAGAAAACGAAGAAGCAGCAAAGACTCCAATTTTTATAATTTGCAATCCCATGAGGCTCTCTCCTTAGGCTCTGACACAGCAGCAGCAGGCAGTCAGTAATGCTGAGACATCAGCCTGCCTGAGAATGGCCAGTCTTCCCAGAGGTTTTCATCTTAAATTCCCCTCTATTGATACAATTCCTCCTTTATGAAAAATCTTTGTTAGAGTGAAGTTTTCCACTTGACTCTGATAAGTTTTGTATCCTTGATAAGGAGCACTGGGCAGTTTAGAACCTCTGGTCCTCCACCATATTCTATGGTGATAGTCCAGAACTACAGGGTCCTTTCAGGGAGTTGGCAAAAAACTCTTTTGAACACCTACAAAATACATGAATTAGATGGTCTACATATGTACACATCTTCTCACAGTGCCATACTATGTCTGTGTATTCATTCTCTAAAAAAAAAAGAAAAAAAACCATAGTAATTAGTTGTGAAATATGTAGTGGGTATAGAAGCAGAACACCTTCTCCATTCAGAACTAACCATGAAAGAATTAGAACACCATTCAGTTTATGTGACTGAGCAGAGAACTGTTAGATCTTAAGTTTTTTGAAGTGCAGATGTATATGAAGGTTATAGAGATTGTGAGTCCAGTTGCAGCTGACCTGGAAGTCCCAGAGTGATTCTGTGTGTCCCCTGGAAGGTCAAAATCTTTTGTGCTAAATTCATCTTGTAAAATACAGTAGTTCATGTTAATGTGGTGGCTTAAGTCTGAAACAAAAAACAATAATATATTTGCTCATTCTTAAAAGTGTTTCCAACAGATCTACTCAAAGACTGATTGAAGTATTTGAAACTAGTATAACAGGTTCAATAAATACAATGTCATTCCTTTTTTGCTGTTCTGTTTCTAAAACATACCGATTACTGTTGAATCCGGTTTTAACAAATCAAAACAAGAAAACCCAAATCTAATCAAATTAATTGCTAAGGATTAACTAAAGTGGATAAGGACTTTTTGCAGGTTCATAATCCCTTCCAGTTGCGTAATATACCTATTATGCCATACCAAAATAATTTAGTCATACTCAGAAAGTTGTACAAGCTTTTGTCTGAGTATTTTGCTTCTGTCCAACAAGAGAAAAGGATTACATATTACTACTCAGTAAAACTTGTTTTGGTCACAATGGATGAATTAACAGAATAATGCATATTTTAAGTAGTAGTTACAGGCCTAAAGAGAGATTGGTGTAGAAGAGATATAATTATAGGACATATAAGAAGTAAGAAATGAAATTATGTATATGTACACATGTGTACTCATACACATGTGCACACACACACATTTACATACATAGGATAAAACTTTATTTTCCTTTTTGTCTTGCAAGCAAATAGGAAAGGAAAAAAAAATGTTTACACTAGAAATATTTCTGATAATACTGAAAACTCCATAACTACAAACACACAAAATTGCTGAGGGTAACTGTGTTCTTTGAAGAACACTTTAGCTGCAGCTGGACTTGTTTTGGATACCTCAGCCTGTAAGAATAATGGTGATGTAAAATCCAACATAATCTCTATGATTCTCTAAAGTTAATTCTGTAAATATAGATTGAGATGGGCTTTCTTCTAGACTACAAGTTGAGTATAGCAGATAATTAATGTTTTTCTAATAAGCACTTTTTACAGACTGAATGCGAAAATTGTATTTTTTGAAAATATGCTATCTGCTATGGTTAAACAATACATTTTCAAGATGTACTAATCCCTGTCAATGCTAAATGGATGAAGATTAAAACAAGTGAGAACTGGCACATCAGGTAGCTTTCTGAATAGATGTGTTTTTCTGGTCTGGACTGAGTCACTAGATAGAAACCACTCTGCATCCAAGTAAAAGAAAAACGAGGGGAATTGTAGTTTTTAAAGATGCAAAATACTTGCAAATAAAGATGTAAAATACTTGCAAATAAAGATGCAAAACAGAGTGAGAATCAGTACGATTTCAGATTATGGGAATCAGCTCTGACTTTCCAACAAGGAGATGTGAAGGCAAAGGCAGTCATCCACCATGTGGGTGGTGGGAGAGCTGAGCATCTCCTCGCTAAGCCTTGGGTGACATAGGAGAACTCCAGGCAAAGCACTGGGACAGGCAGCTGCCACTGAACACACTTAGACATCAAAGGTGGGAGTGGAAAGAGGTACAAGTCCCTTGGCTTTTGCACAGTGTAGAAGGCTCTCACCTGCCACAGAAAACAACAGGTGGGGCCCAGATATGTTCTTGGGTGATTAACTGACTGGTCAAGGACTTAGAGAGAACACATAGTCTTGTGCTGGGGGAATGGATGGGCTGCCATTGCTTCAGCAGCAGTAAGGACACGCACAGTTCCTCCCTGCTACATCCTACAGTGATATAGTTGTCCACAGTGGACCTGTCTCTCTGGCAGCTTTGTTCTCCTCCAGCTTGAGCTATCCTGTACCATAGCATTTAGCAATTTCTGTGCGAATTCTACAACCTCTGCCTGTGTATCTTTCGTTAGCTCAGACTTAAGTTTCACAGTTTAATTGATGGAGAACATGAAATCTAGATACACTCTTTGAGGAGATAAACTCACTGATGATTTAGTCTTAATTTATCTAGTTTCACATTCCAAACACTGTCTGGTAATTTTGTTTCATTTTACTTCTAAATTAAAGATCAGTTTACAGTCAGAAAGTGCATATAACCCGTGACCAGGTCAACTTTTGGTCATCTAGAAGTATACTAAATAGATTGTGAAACTATGATTTCTTCTGAAAGACATGTTTGTCTATCCTTCTAGGATAATTTCAAAAATCGTAATTAATATCTTTTTCAGAAGTGCAGTTGCTGGAAACAGTGCAGGAAAATCCTCACAATTCCTCTCGCTAATAGCATTTCTACACTGTATCTTGATGCTTATGCACCCAAGTTTTAATTGCATTCTTTTTTACAGCATCACATGGAGCTTTTTGTTAGTTTAGTCTTTTGTGTGTTTGGTTTGTTTTTTTGTTTTGTTTTGTTTTTTTCCCAAGAAGAAGCCTTAAATCTTATTTCAGCATAGCATTTCTCTTTTAAGTATGGTTTGTATTCCTGGCTCCTAGATGGAGGACCTTTCATTAGTCTGAAATGAAATGCACTTCTTATCAAGTGATTCATTCTTAACAAAATACTCACAAGGGTCAGGTATCTAAGACCTTTCCTCTCTCCCAGCCTGATGATCTTTATGCATAATGAAACTGAATGAGTGGGAGATGAGTTTTAATGGTTTTTTTTTAGTAACTTCTTTAATTCATTTCACTATGTTTAAATAAATGCTAAACTTCATTTCCTCTCTCTAAAATGATATAATCAGACTGTCAAGTCTATGACTTGTTCTGATGGTAGATAGTCCTTGATTATTATTAATGCCAATGGTTTAATATCACCCTGAGCCACAGCCAACCTGCATGAAAAGAAATATTCCCCGGTTATAATGTCAGGAGAGCAAACTGACCTGTCCTCCTTATTGTTAATTTGGAAAAGAAAACAAAATGACTTGCAGCTGGCCACAAATTTCTCATTTGTACTCCAAACAATGTTTGAATGTTGAATTTCTTTTATTTTTATAAATCTGTTTATAATTGTTAAAACTCCACTCAGACTTCCTTTGAAACATATTTATCTTTTGAGGAAGGCTTTTTTTCATAATAAAAATATTATCCAGAGGAAGCAGAGTTACATGGACTCAACAAATTTACAAGGTGATATTGTTAACATAGATTGTACTACCAGAGGTCTTACCAAAGGCCATACCTTTTCTCCCTGATTATATGATCTCCTCTTTGTTCAATACACTCCAGTCCATTCTTCCTTCTGGTCTCTCCGCAGCCCATTTCTCATGCTGTTGGTCTGCTGCATGAGCTCCCATTTCAGGCAATAAAACCTGTTTCAGTCCATGTGCTCAGTACTTTCCCACTTCATGTAATGACTGACTATGTTGGCAACTGAGTCTAGAGTGATGTAAGTCTTTCTTCTTCCTTCTCAATGTATCCAGTTTCTGCACAGCTAATGTTTTCAGAATAAAATCCCATCTTCACTCATTCTACAGTCAGTCATTACATTAAGGCACAGAGGAAAGTGCTTACAATGATGCACCAGAGTTTCCGGAAGACTAGGGTAGGCACCATATGTAGTCATCACTTATAGAGTCTTCTCTTACTTACTGTGGGGCAAAAGATTTCAACAGCACAATTAAGATTTTTTTCTGGGGAGTGCTTGGAGATAGTGCAGGTGCTATGATGGATCCAGTAGGATAAGAAGTATTTAATGGGCTTAGGGACTTGCTGGTTTAAAAGAATCACACACAGGGAAGACCACCACAGGTTTGGAGTAGAGAGGCCAGTGTGTCACTGTTCAGCTGGCATGAAACAGAGAGAGGTCTACAACAATTCTGCTAACTTGGCATGGGGGCTGTTACCTTACCAGACTGTAGCTGCTTAATCATTACTCACTCCCTGCTTAGAAGCTGCTTCCATGCAACCCAAACAGATGGACTGCTTTGATATTAGTGTGGAGATGACTGCTACTTTTCTTCTACAAAATATAGTCAAAAGACTCTTGAAATTTATTTTTCAGTTCTTATTTACTACTTATTGACTTATGCACGTATACTACTTATACACTATTGGTGTCTCAACATTTTTCTCTTTCCTTCCTATGCATTCTGCATCATGTCTTTCTTTGGAAAGAACTACTTTAGCACTTTATGTGCATTATCCAGAAACTACACAAAGAACAAAAGGAGAGCTAAGTGCTAGAAGAGGGAGGATGCGTGCAAAAGGAGCTCCGCATAGCTCTATATTATCACTAAATCTATTAAACACAGACATTCTCTATCATTTGGAGCAGGTGCAGAGTCAGAAGAAAACTTGAGGCTTTTTTCTTACAGGCTTCCAGGGAACCACAGCTTCTCAAGGCTATAAATGCCTTGTTGCTATCAACATGGTTTCTCCTGCTCTCAGGGTTTTTCTGAATTGTATAAATGAAGATGAAAGCTGAGAAAGACTCTGTATCTTCTCTAGTCACTGACTGTTGGTGAACCAAGAATCCTTTGGTCCTTGCAGGGTCCAGTAACTCACTGATCATTAGGCTGGTAAAAGCTGTCTCTTCTTAGAGTTGGTTGTTTTTCTTCTAGTCCTGACCCTCCAGACAAAACCAAACAAAACAACCAGAAATAAAAAGAAGGAAAAAAAAATAATCAACATGAAAATAAAGATAATTATTCTTGTTGGAAAGGACTATCGGGCTAGCTTTCCTTCTTGTGACTTCTCATTATTATCAATTCAAATATTTGGAGTATTTTTGATAGGAGCACTTAAACAGTGGATAATAAGGAGGAAATAGGTGATAACTAGCTTGGCACTTTTTCACTGAACAGGTCAGAAGTTCAGGTACTGTGCAGCTCACTGTTCATCAGATTCGGCATTCATCTCCATATGTAGAAGTTAAACTTTCCCATAAAGGGCAGTAAGAAACAAGCCTCTAAAACCTGTTCTGAAACTATACATATGTACTATATTCAGGGATCTTATCAAAAAGTCATACTTCTTTTCTGTTGTTTCCAGTGGCAGAGTGTACTCCATGGTAGGACCTGGTTACATGTTTTTGAGGTGAAAATATTTTCACCTTTCAGTATTTGCTCTGTAGTTCTGATAGGGAAAGAACTGGGAAAGAGGACTTTGTGGTTCTGAAGACCTCATTTTGCATATACTCAGGTCAGAGGGCTTAGACCTGCAAAACAGATAACAAACCAAATTCTGGACTTGGACTCACACAATCAACTGAAAATATTGATCCTTATCCAGGCTCAACTCGGAGCCTTATCCAGGCTTACCTCCCAGGACTAGGAAATCTCAATTTCCAGTCTATGCCATGTCAACTTCTAATGCTTTTTCTATGAGTGAAGTCATCTTAAAGTCATCAAAAGGCACATTCTGTTCCAGTAGATTATTCCACCCATTTTCTTTTCTTCATTTTCCTGTTATAAATTCTGACATTTTAGGAAAGTGCATTTCTATTTTTTTCCCTCCTAATTCCACCTTACTTCTACTCTGTGAAGCAGATAAATATTCCTTTTCCTCCTCTTTTTCACACATTTTGAGCATTTGCCATTGATCAGCATATCTTTGTCCTGAATCAAGATCCCACTGAAACCTCCCATAAAAGTCACAAAGAACCAACACAGTGTCTTAATCATCACTTTCCCAAGTAATTCAGAGGCTGTTTCCTCCCCAGAACAGTCCTCCTAGCTCTGTAATTGTTTGAGTGGATGCCTCTGAAGTGCCTCCAGCTATTTCTGATAATGAGGTGTTTCAACAGAACACCTTTCCAGATGTTGTGTCACTAGCACTAAGCACAAAAGAGAGGTTGTTACCACCTTACACAGAAACATGGTGATTGTGTTTATGGACTCTGGAATTAAGTTTTAATAGAGTTTTTGGGGGTTGAGTTTTGTTTGATTTTTTTTTTCCTGCTATGTATCAATTGCAAATTTATGTCTAATTTACAGATTAGAAATGAGAAAATGACTTGAGCACATTTTCAGTGGCTGTAACTTGCCATCTGAGGTGATGATATTTCATTCCAATGTCGCTGGTTCCATTCAGATTTTCACCAGAGCTGTTCTTGTAGAACTGCAAGTTGCCCTCAGCTTTCTGGTCATCATTTTGAAGATCTGGATGAAGCACTGAACAGGGTGAAAACTATAATTTTCTTTCCAATGGTGATGTTTGTATCTGCTTGTCTGTATTTTTTCACAAATCCTGGACCTATTATTTGACCAAGGCAAATAGTTCAAATCAGCTCTGAAATAAATCTTTCATAAATGTTAAGTCCAGAAGGGAACATGGTGCTCCTCTAATTTGACATCCTACAAGCAAAAGACCATAGAGTTTGACAGGTAGCTCCTATCTTTTGGTTTAAGCAAAATATGTATTTTAGAAACATTTGTCTCACAGATCTGCCTCATATCTCAATGACTAATTACCCTAACTGTACCAAAAAAAAATAAATATATATATACAGCATATCCAGAGTCAATCCAGCATTAGAGTCCAGTCATTAGATCTTGTTGTTTCTTGATCTTTTGGATTGCTATAATAAATCTTTTATCTGTGTAAGCAACTGCACTTGCAAAGAAAAATACAGACTTGGGGGCTTAGATATATTATCTACAGATGTGTGTTAAGCAATAAAAAGAAAATTTAAGATGAAGAAAAAAAAAAATAAATATTAAGTTGTTGATCTCTTTGTGGAAAATGCATTTTCCCCATAAGAGTATTAAAAATAATGGATAAATTGCTCATCATAAATAAGTGGTGAAGGCTGACTAATGGTCCAAATTTCCTTTGGCAGTTTTGTTTTCCCCCTCTTCTTCAAAGACATTACTTCAAACATTGGGGGGGTTGTTTTTTTGTGATTTTTTTTTTTTCCCTCCCAGATATAATTTGATTCAGTGATGACTTCCCAATGAAAGTAGTTTTGTCCTGAAAAGAAATTGTGAAATAGAAAAGGAAATCAAATGTTAGTTTCTGTTCTCATAAACTAATGGCATCAATAAGTAGTAAATTTGAATAGAAAGCAAATCGTAAGTACAGCAGGGGTCTGGTTTTTCTGTCACTTTGGAATGTAATTAAAATGTAGCTTTCATAGATAAAAAATTGGAGTAGTCAAAATTTTCCATCTGTTACTGCAGCCATTTTATAGTCTTCTTCCAAGACAACTGTTTCTTGACTAAAGCAATCTACCCAAGCCGTGGCCATTTCAATTCAACTGCAAGCTACATAAAAAAATAACATTTAGCTTGCGATGGATTGTCAGGGTAGATCTTTTCTACAATAAATGGGGTGAATGTATGCTGTTTCCTCATGGTATCCAGTTCCATAGTTTGTTCTTGCTCTATAGAGCACCTTGTAATTTGGCAAACAGCAGAGCTGTCAGCCTCCTGAATCCATGTTAGCATCCTGTGCACAGCCTGCCAAAAGGCAGATGATGGTCTGAAGACCAGCAAAGTGATGAAGAACTTCAGGATTCCTTTGAGCCAGTGGCAGGAGGGAAAATTGCTTTGGTTTCTCATTTGAAATAGCTCAAACATATACCCTAAAGCCCAGGGTGGAAACATAAATATGTGCTTCATGAATCTGAATGGCTAACTAGTTATGAGTCTCCTTCCATTTGTGCACTGGGTAGAGAGCAATGGTGAGCACTCTGTCCTTAAGAGCCCACGACAGACAGTAGAATAACCCATAAAGAACTCAGGACAGGATGCGGATTGCTGGAGAGGCTGGCTGTACAAAAGTTATCAGATCACTCATAGAGCATAAAAGACACATCTCTTGAACTGTAACTAGTTTGTGGTTTAGATATACCTGCAATGACTCATTAGCAATCCTTAGACAAAGCAATGTTAATTTGATCCCATCACGTCTGCTACTTTGCACCAGACCATGAGATTAGCCCAGGAGAAAACACCTGGAAAGAGACTTTGATGCTTTGAAAATTCTTTATGGGTGGGATTTAAACCCAATGGATTATAAACCTTTATTAACAGCTCACCTGTAAATCCTGATAAATTTTCTTTCCTTAAGTTTCCAGTGTAATATTTGCACACCCTGATTATAAATTTTGAAGAAATAGCTTGTAACTGTAGTTAAAATGCAGCATTAAGGCAGTTAAACAACCTCCTTATTAGCATTAGAACTATTGTCAAAACACATTATACTTGGCTAATAAATTTATTTTTTATGTAATGGAAATGCCATCAAAGCATAGTTAATCTGAATTGAATTAGATTATAATTGGAGCTCTTGTGCACAAGGAATGAAAATTATTCTTTATTGTTGCAGACTGACAATGCAGCATTTGTTACTCCCTCCTCAGTACCCTTCTTAGTGGCAGCTGTAATATTAGTGTGCACGTCTTGTAAGCTGTGCATATAATACTGTTATGTCTCTGAGCATGGAGCTCCTCAGCAGTACGACAGAGGGAAATGTATTGCTCTGGATGCAATTCATCACACACCCCATTCATTTAGAGGTGTATGTACTTGAGAAACAGTCTTGTGCATAAGCATCCCCACCTTTTGCCCACACTTCTGTCTACATGTGTTACTGAGGCTGTTGTGAAGGTGAGTTCCTAGGATGCAGAGGTAAAATACAAATCCTTTATTACAGTGTTAAAGAAAATAAAAAGTCATGGCAGTAACTGCTATGAAGTCAAGTTCCTGGTGACCTGAAAAAGGGAAACAATGTGCACGTTTTTAAAAAGGGTGAAAAGGAGGACCCTGGGAACTACTGACCTCTCAGCCTCACCTCTGCATCTGAGAAGATTATGGAACAGATCCTCCAAGAAGCTTTGCTAAGGCACATGGGAAGTGATTTAAGACAGCCAGCATGGCTTCACCAAGGGCAAGTCCTGCCTGACCAACCTTGTAGCTTTCTATGATGGAGCGATTACATCAGTGGATAAGGGAGAAGCTACAGATGTCATCTATCTAGGTTTCTGGAAGGCCTTTAGCAAGGTCCCCCACATCATCCTTCACTTTAAATTGGAGAGATATAGGTTTGATGAGTGCACTGTTTGGTGGATGAGGAATTGGTTGGATGCTCACATCCAGAGGTAGTGGTCAATGGCTCTCTGTCCAGATGGAAATCAGTGACAAGTGGTGTCCCTCAAGGGTCCATGCTGTGACAATATAGACAGTGAGATCAAGTGCAGTCTTGGCAGTTTTGCAGATGAGGGGTGGGATGCCATCCAGACAGACCTGGACAAGATTAAGAAGTGCACTCATGTGAATCTCATGAGATTCAATAAATCCAAGTGCATTAAGTTTTCTGTTTCTTATTTCTCAATGCTAAACCAAAAGAAATAAGCAAAATACATTTTATCTCCTCATAAAACCAATTGGTTCTGTAAGTAAAACAAAAAGCAGGATATTAATAAAATATAACTCAACTGAGAGTGAAGGTATCATCCCCCTTAAGTCTGATTTCTATCATTGATCCCAAATTTACAATGTGTCAATTTCTAGTTGCTTATAAACCATTAAAATTTGCAGCACAGTAATGAGCTAATGTAATTTTGCCTAGAAGTATTATCATATCTTGGATCCTCAGGGAGACAAGCATAGTCAGGTCTTATCATTGCCTTCCATGGTAGGTAACAGTGCCCAGTGCTATTGGGTTTAGCCCCAGTGTGATTTAGTTGAAGTTCATTACTGACAACCTAGGGCTCACTTCCACTTATCTGCAAGTTCTTGTTTAGCTTGAATCATCAGAGTATCAGAGCATTTTCCCAAAAACATGCTAAGTAATAAGATTAGTACCCAGCACATCTGGTTTTCTCTTTTGTCTTTTTCTCCCCAAAAGTATCACAGGGCAAAGACACACTTTACTCAGAAGATGACATTGCTACCAAAACCCAGAATACATCCCAAGCCAGCCTGGCAGAGTTATTAGTACTTCAAAGTCAAACAATTTAAAACAGAAAATCCAAAATGCAGGTTGCCTGTGAGGCATTTATTGTCTCTTTTATTTAGTATTCATTAAATACACGGGTTTTCTTGGTAGAAGATTTATTTTTTTGACTCCTTATTTCATGCAGTATGCTACGTGGAAAGTTCTTAGATTTTTTTTTTAGCTTTATGATTTTTTTTTAGCTTTATGATTTTTTTTTTAACTTATGCATAATTATAGTAAACATATTATACACATATATAATCTTCACACTTTTTGTGGCTTATTGACAAGAAGTATGAGATTAATTTGCCTACGTTCTTTTCTGAGGTGTTCAGCAGTTTTATCCCTTTGTCCTTGAGGAAAGTTAATTAAATGATATTTTTATCTTCCTGTGAGGTAAGAGAGAGGTGTTAGCTCCCATTTCCCTTCCAGTGCCCAGTATCTCAAAGCATAATGCCATATAATATGGCTCACATTTACCTTATCTACCTTGGCCAGTCCTTGGTTACTCATACAACCACCAATCTCAGCCCCATCAGTTCCCTTTTACAATTTTTTGCTTTACTTCTTCCTGGTTTGGCTTTTTCCCATTCTGCATGTCAGCCTTACAACTTCAATGGTGACATAGGGTAAAGATCCACATAGTTCCTGACCCTAGCCTGTAGTAGCTTCGAAAATACTTTGACAATTTGCCCCACTGTTGTGTTGAAAATCTAATCAGCACTAGGACCTGTGAAAGGAAAGGATATGTTTGGATTTTTTCTGAGCAGGACATGCTTTGTTACACACTAGGCAAAATACAGATACCAGTAGCACTGGAACTGACTGAATACCTACTAGAAAGTGCTGAATGCCATGGGTTTCTGCTCTTGACCTCAGTTAATGCAGGATTAAACTCAGATTGTCTTCAGTTCCCAAAACATGCATGAGAAGTGAATTTGCACAGCATCTTGAAGATTCTTGCCATGGAGAATCTATTTCCAAATGCTGTGTGTTATTTTCTAGGAATGATTTTGCAGTGTGTTTAAACACCACTATTAAATTATTGTCTTCCCAAGAAAGTACTTACTGCTCATTCAGTGGCTGGGATTTATTGCCAACCTAGTCTTGTTTTGTTTTGTTTCATTTTGTTTTCTTAGTAGCTTAACCTACAGAGGGATAGAAACGGGGCAATGACAGAAAAAGTAATATTAAGCTTGCCTGGTTTCTGGTCCTGTTGACTAGAACACTAAGAGCAAAGAAATCCAGCCACTGGAAAGCTAGACATTGTTGCTGGGGATTTCCGAACCATATTTTGGGCTTGGCCACGACCATGAGCTATATCTGTACCTGGGAGAAGCTTTGCCAGGAAGCTTCATCTTGTCTGTGCTCTTGTCCATGAGGTCTCCTGAAGCACAGAGCCCATCCAGTGCATATTTCTGCTGAAAAAAAGTTTAACTTCCTGTTATGGGTCAGACAGAGCTGATCAAGTGATAACGGCCCCGCACCTGCAGCCATGTGAGGCTGCAGCAAGAAAGATGCTGAGATGGAGTCATACAGTGGGTTTCAGCAAAACAAGTCTCATACATCACTTTGATAAGCTAGTGGGGGTGGGAAGGTCTGGGAAACCTCAAATCTCTTTGTGGCTTTCACTTTTTCAGTGTCTCCATTTAACCACCCCCACATGCTACTACTGTCTGTCTTGTCTAATTTAGAGTGTAAATTCTTCAGGGCAGGGACTGTCTCTCACTGTGTGTTTGTGTGGTGAGGCCCTGATCCTGACTGGCAGCTCTGAGTACACTACAGATCTATTTAAATATAACCCCAAATTGAAAATTCTGTATCTGTGAGCCTTAGGGTATGTGGGACTGTATTTGGGAAAGCAGAAGCTCTGAAAAAAATACTGAAAGGTCATTGCAGACAATGTACTGAGTATGAACTGTGAATGTGGAGCTAATGTCTAAGAAATTAGTTTAATTTTTCTCTTGGTCAAATGCAGGCAATTTGAACAGGAGAATGAAGGCATCCTAACCAAATATTAGGATACTATGGGAAGTAAGGGATGACATGTGTCTCCATTTCTCGTGGAGACACATCCAAAAAGTTGTTGAGAAAAGAGAATGGATTTCAGCAAAAGATAGAGATTGTTTAAAGGCTGAAAATCTCACCAAACTTTAGTTGCTTAAACAAGTCATCCAAGTGAAGGTCATAGTTGCCCTAGAAAAGTTGAAACAGTTACCGGTGAGACACATACACCTTCAGGGGATATTCACGTTAGAGTTTAGTTAAACTGCCTTCTGGAGGAGCCTCTACTGATTACAGAGGGTCAGGCAAGTTGGCACAGGTAGTTGCCTGAGCTGGGTGCCATCAATCTTCACACTCCAAGAAAGAATAATTTTGACATTGAATGTATTTAGCTTGTTGGAGAGATGGTTAAGAGGAGACTTGCTGACAAGTAAGTACCTACACAGGAAGACAGTTTTCAATAGGACAGGGCTCTTTCATCTCTCAGACAAAGGTATAACAAGATCCAGTGACTGGAAGTCGAAGCCAGACAGATTCAAACTGAAGATAAGGTGTAAATTTTAGCAGCAAGAGTAATGAACCCTGGGAACAATTTACAATGGAAGTGTTAGATTTTCCATGACTCGAAGGCTCTAAATCAAGATTTGATGTCTCTCTATAAGATATGCTGTAGCTTAGCCATTAGTTATGATGCTACAGAAATTCCTGGATGATATGTAGAAGGTTACACTAGATGGTCATAAAAGCACTGTCTAGTGATAAAGTGTATAATCTAAATAATGATGCTAAATATTCTATCATAACAAATTCATTTTGCATATATTGTACTAGCTCAGTGTTACTTGGTTAAATTTGCCTGCACTTTTAGGGCCTGATGCAAGTGGACAAAGTATGCAGTTTCCCCAGCACCTCATCAACAGGCATATATCCCTCCCTCCCTACAGACTGTTTAGCCTAATCCATCATCTCCTGAACTCACTATTTCTCAGTGTAAAGGCTGTAAGATTGCTCATTCATATATATATATATATATACACACATACATCAAGGGTGCATTATAGAGTTTGTTAGTGGTTTTCAGTACTGAGGTCCCTCTGGTCTGAAGGAACTGTCTGTTTCCTGGAGACGTTTTAATTCTCCTAGACTGCACTCTCCACTCTTGAGAGAGTGTATGAGGGCAAACAGATTAGAAAACTGAGTTAGCAAAACACTAAAGGTGAGGAGCATGGTTTCCTGAGCTTTTTTAGTTGATATAGCTAAAGGAGAAGCATAATTACAGGAATTATTTGGAATCATTCCCACTTCTCTACTGCTTGAAGACCAATAGAAGCTTTTCTTTGCCCAGGTGGCTGCAGACAAACCTGAAACATCCACTGGAGTTGAGATAAGTTGATGTTTGCTCTAGAGGGTATCTATCTGGGTGGATTCATGGTGTGCTGCTCAGCACTGCAGCTGTCAAAGTACATTTGTCTGTGATATCGGGGGGTAAATATGGTTTTGCTATGCATGCAGGACAGCTGTCAATCATATGTGCCTGAAATGTGTGCAAAGTATTCAGCTAGGAGGAAGCCACTACCAGCTACGAAATGAGAATAGGTTTTCAAATGCCAGGATACTCTGAATATTCATTAGTGTGGTTTTAGGTTTGGTTTTGTTTTTTAAGAAAATGAATTTGAGGAAAATTGAGCAAATAATTGCTGTCTGTAACAACTGCAATTAATGTGCTAATAAGGTAAAGTTTCTGAAGCCCTTCTTTTCCAGTAACTAAGAAATTTCAGATACTTACCCTATTACTGCATGCTGTCAGTGATCATTCTGCAGGAAAAAGAGTTATTTGCAGAGCATGAATATTCTGCGAATTAAAACTAAACCACAAGGAAACATTTCCTGTCTATTATTAATCCATAAGGACATTATGGCAGACAGGAAGGACGTTCTTATGGCTAATCACTAACCTGGAGACCAAGAGATGTGAGCTTCATCACAGCTTCTTAAACATATCCTTCTGACCTTGTTGAGGCATCTCAATCTCTTATTGTCCTCAGTGCCAGTGAATGGCACTTGTTTTCCCCTACCCTGTTTTGACATCTCTGTATTGTAAGCTCTGTTGTTCTGCCCATCAGTACTATGAGCCTGTACAGAATGCAGACCAAGAGAGGCTCGCTCTCAGATGTTTCACACGATATTTCTGAAAAATTATAGGAAAGGGTGGTGCCTTCAAGGCAAATGAAAACTTAAGCACTGCAACCATCAGAAAAATGTGGTTGGATTTACACTCCTGGAAATGAGGGAGCCTCTCTCCATGGAGAGAGTGAAAACAATTAACAGTCGCCATAATTTTCATCCCTACATTACAAAAGTACTTTACGAAGGCTGATAAGTACCATTAACCCCATTTTACAGATGGGTGGGAAACAGCACCATGGAGCAGCAAAGTGAGTTGCTCAAGGCCATATAGTAACTCAGCAGAAGCTATGCAAATAGAATCTGTGTCTCCTGATGCCAAGCCTTATTCTTTGGCCCACACAGGAGACCTGACCTAATTCCAACATCCATGAAAGTAGCATCCTCCTTTGCAACAAGCCTAAGCAGGTATTTGGAATGAATGAATGAGCCTGTTTTCTTCAGTGTTCACCATTCTTGTGCAATAATTGCTCTGCAGACGTTTTTGGGAGCTTGATAAATGTTTTATTTACGTGGAATTGTCTCAGCTAATACCCACAGTAAACATTAGGCGGTAGTCAAAACGTTACTACATCTATTATTACAGAGAGTGGGCTGAAAGATATGCCTGCATCTGCTGTGAGGAGGCCTTATTTTATTAGCACTGCAGTACTTCAGTCTTTGTATGGGAGGTGAGCCATCCACTTTCACATGATGGTGACAATGATTTAAGGGCTTCCACCCCCTAAAGCTGCTTATTTCTCTGTATTTGAAACTATTTTTAAATAGCATTTTTGATGAAGACTCTGAGAAGGATGCTTATTGGTAGGGATGGTGCATAGTAAATTGGGTGTCCAGGTTTGGCAGTCTTTTGGGAGGTGCTGCAAGTACCTGGCACTTGAATCCCTCATGCAGGCTTCGTTCTGAAGGAATCATTGTATGATCGTTAGTATGGTGAGCAGGGAGCCAAAAGGCTGTTTCAAGTCCTGGCTTTGCTACCATGTCTGCATGAGTCATGTAAGGCTGGATCTACCCTGCTTAAATTCAGGTGATTCACTGAGCAGCCTGATTTTAGAGTCTCAGGATTATTCTGTAATTGATGGATCCATAAGATCTCAGTCTCTGGACTGAGCTGCCTGTCTATACTGCCTGACTTAAAAAGCTGTTAAACTTATAGTTTATTCCTTACAACTAGCTGATTTTGTGCAACTCTAGTCTTCAACGCTTTATTCTTTGACTACATAGTGTAAGATTACTAGGTGTGTTTCATTAAATATAAGGATCATCAGCCTCAAGGTTTCACAAACTGAATATACACAAACTGAGGTCATTGAACTTTCTTTGGGATTTCCTCTGTGTTTTGCATATGCAAAATGGGTATAATGACATTCTATATAATTCAGTGGAAACCTGCAGCACAGAGGAACTGAAACCTGCATTACTGAGGTATTTGTTCTAACCCAGATTTTGTACTCTGATTCATATTAACAGCATTTCTATGGGGTAACAGTAGGCCCAGTAGAATCTTATTTAGTAATAACAAACACCACATACTGCAGGAGACCAAAGGACAATTAAATTGATGAGGATTAAAGGTATAGTGACTTCCTGCATTGGAAAATAACAGCAAGAAAAAATACTGATGCACAGAAAGCTGCTGCCAAAATACAAGTTCATGATGGATGGAAAGTGCTATGGAAATGTTAAGTAAAATATTATCATTTGCTATTACAACTGCAGCGTAATGTGGACACTTTTTATAGCTGAACATGTAATCTTTTTTCTTCTTTTGTCTCATTGCAACTTTCAGGAAGCTATAGGTGATCTGCTGGTTGTGTATCTGTGTGCCTGAGTATGTACATACATAAGTACAGGCACTGATTTGAATGAAAGACAGAAATGGAAGTCTTTTATATTTAATGTAGGAAAGATGGGGAGAGGCTGCCTTGTCAGCTGTCTGAGGTCCCTTGGAATTCGTCCATTCAAGACAATTTATAAATATATTCTGTGAGATCCAAACACGAAAACTTGTTTCAGAATGAAGTAATATCTAGTGTTGTGATAGCCTGGGGTGGGAATAATGTATGAGGATGGTCTCACATGAATTTGAAATATTCTCCATTAACAAAAAGTCATCTATTTGACTCATTCCTAGTCTGTCTGATTTTTATTTGTGGATTTTTTTTTCCACTAATATGTATCCTTCTCACTCATTCTTGATTTAGAATTATTAGCACACCCAGTAGCTGTGCTGCTATTTCACAGAAAATATCTTCTTTTGCAGAATTCAGGCACTGAAGAATAATTTTATATATTAATAGGGCAATTAGAAACATAAAGGGACAAAGGGGAGAAGAAAACTATTGAGTCAATCTCTTGAACATTTTAAATGGCTGTACACTAATGTAAAGTGGATTGGGAATAAGTCAGAGGAACGGGGGATCTTAATAAACAATTAGAATTATGTCTTAACTGGCTTAGCTGAAGTTTGTTTGGCTAATTCACGTGACTGGAATTTTGATGTCAAAAGGTATGACTTCTTAAGAGAGAACAGAGAAAAAGAGATGGGATGTGGTTTATAGATAAAGGACGTTGAGACCATTGGTTGTGAGAGCTAGAATGCAGTAGGAAATGGGCTTGCTGAAACCATCTTGCTGAAATAGGAAGGAAGCCATCAGCGTGGTGGAATGGGCTGGTGGTGGCCATAAAATCAGTCAAGAGAGATGAATGGTCTGAACAGCTACTGGAATATTTCAAATCCCAGGGTTTGTTGTTGGTGAGGGACATTGACACCAAACAACATCCAGGGCAGAAACACAGCAAGAATAGCAAACTTCACGGTTGCTCTGGAAGCAACCTTTTATCCCCAAAAAGTGAGATGGTTGACATGAGAAAAACCTCTTGTAGATCCTCTTCTGACTAATACAGGTTAATTTGTTAAGAAAATAAAATAGGAAGACATTGAGAAAAGGGTGAATAACCTAATTCCTGGGAAGATAAGAGAGAGAGAACAAGTAAAACACAAAGAGGATTTAAAAAAGGAGACATCAATAAATTGCAGTTAATTGGTAAAGCACATCTGATGAGAAACAAATCACAGGGAAAAGAGTCCAAAGAACTGACTGAGACAACTCTGGGGCTCAAAATGTGGATATTTTAGGGAGGTTAATAAGAGCTTGTCTGATACATGCATGATCATCACCATTCTATGAAATTTAGGAAAAAAAATGACAAAGAAAGTGGAAGGTAGGTAAAATAAGTGGGAAATAATATAAGCACAAGCACATAGAGACCAAATCAGAAAGGGCAAAATTTTATGCAAGGGAATTACAGCAATATAAAAGCATATTGGGAAGATGCATTAGTAATAATAAGAAAAGGAAGGAAAGAGCATGAAGAAATTACCAAGCAAAACATGTTTATTTTTAACTTGGATCGGTTAATTTGTTCACCATGCGGTCCTGCAAACTGTTGTACTGGCACAAATGAGTGGTAAAGGAAGGGAAGGAGGGATGGAAAAGGGAAAGGAGAAGAGGGGGCTGGGAGTTGCTTGAAGCAGTTCCATCACTGAAAGAAATGTAAGTGCAGGACCATTACTCAATAGACAAAGAAAGAAAATAACTGATGACGGGACCGAAGCATTTAATGTCTTTTTGCTTTAGTCTTCTCTAGAAAGATTAACGGCAATTGGATGCCTAACAAAATTAATGCCAGGATTGAAAGAGTGAGAACCAACAGTGAAACAAGGAAGGTACGCTAAGAAATTGTTTGGATCAGTTAGGTGTTTTGGCATCAGCAGTCAGATGTAATTCCTCACAGAATATTCAAGAAATCAACAGAAGTGTTATGTTAAAAGTTATCCTTGATAATCTTGGGACTGATAAATTCCCAGAATAAATAATTTTCCTTGACTTCAATAAGGCTTTTAAAAGGCTCTGAACATCAACTTTTTAACAAAGCTAGGCTTTGATGAAACTGCAACAGAAGTGGATTTTTTTCTTAGTAAAAGATGTTCCATGTAAGGATTGTCAATGGTCAGGTCTTGGTCTGATTCTATTCAATATTTCACTGATGACTGTGAGGGTGGAATAAGGCCCACTTCCTCATACTGCAGATCACACCAAGTAAAGACAGCTTGCAAACATGTAGAAAAAGTGATAGATTTGTAGACTTCAATCTGGTCTTCTTAGATACTCTGAAATAAGAAGGGCAAGTCTGAAAAACGCACTGGGGAGCTTTCAGCTGCACTATTACAGGAAACAGTTCTGCCTATTTATGTCTGAAGATCATAACAAGTTTAGGCCAAACCTGTAAGAATACACTACAGTGAAAAAATATATTGGGATGTGTAAACAGTTGTGCATGTCAGATGCAGGAATTACTCCTGATTAATAGCAGAGGTAACATGGCCAGTTTGGCACACCATACTTTTGTATGAGCAGCAAAAATGTCCAATGAAAGCAAATGAAAATCACCAGAGAACAAAAAAATGTGTCCACAGAAGGAAGGTTGAAGAAGTAAGGATTGTTCAGCCAAAAGAAGTGAGGGCTGAGGGACAGCCTTACAATATATTTATGAAAATATTGGTGCAAAGAGGACATGAATAAATACTGTGCATGATGATCACAGATAACATATGAAAACAAGTATCCAGATGAAAAGGTCTAGTTTAATTAAACTTTCAAAAGCTATGTGTAGGTAAACAATGGGAAATTTTCCTAAAAGGTAAAATATGTGCCTAAAAACAGGCTCACAAAGCACCTGTGTGAAATAGCATTGGTATGGCTCAGAGAGGGGTGGATTTTGTGACATGTTAAGGCCCCTTACACTTCAGTGCTCTATCACACTAAAATCTGAATCATCTGAGTTTAGAAAAAGTTTTCAACCAAATACATGGAGTTCAAAATAATTATGAAAGGTTACACCCGAACAGACGGATCACTTGCACCCTCAGCAAGGTTGCAGATGACACCAAGATGAGTGGTGTGGTTGACACACCTGAGGGACAGAATGCCATCCAGAAGGACCTGGACAAGATTAAGAAGTTCACTCATGTGGTCATCATGACGTTCAGCAAATCCAAGTAGGTCTTGCAGATAGTTTGGGGAGGTCCTCAGTATTGTTATAGGTTGGAGGATGAAGGCATTGAAAGCAGCCCTGTGGAGAAGTGCTTTAGGATATTGGTAGATGAAAAACTTGATAAGAGCCAACAATATGCACTTGCATATTGGACTAAAAGGCAAATCACATCCTTGGCTACATCCAAAGCAGCGTGGGCAGCAGGTCGAGGGAGGGGATTCTGCCCCTCTGCTCCACTCTGGTGAGATCCCCCTGCAGTGCTGAGTCCAGCTCTGGTCTAAAACTAAAAGAGGGTAGATGTGGGCTACATATGTAAGGAAGAATATTTTTACAAATGGGTGGTGAGACACTGGCCCAGGTTGTCCAGAGAGGTAGTAGATGTTCCATCCCTGGAAACAAATATTCTATATTACACTGTATTTTTCTCTTCTTCATCTCCAAGCCATTTACAAAGCAGAGAATTATTAGTGGGTGTGGACAGAACAGAGAAGCAGCACCCTCCCAAACAAGTCTGGGCGAAAATGCAAGTGTCTTAAGCCCTCAGGTTCTTCAAGCAGCCACTGTTTCTGCCAGAATAAAATATATCTCACAATAATTGCTTATTGGATTTATCTCAGAAAGGAAAGGTTCATCTAACCCATCCCAAGTCTGCAAAACTGACTATGATATGGAATGCCTATTTTTGGTACGTGCTGCTTTCAGATCCCTAAATAATGTCCAAAACAACCTTCATGAAATACTTGGCAATCATGGTCCTAAAGCTGACAAGAAGCCAAAAAAAGCTCTTATTTTTTTTATTTTTAACAACATGGTGTTCTCTGCTGATTTGAGCCAATTCACTTGATCTGCTTTTAATGATAAAGTTTGCCTATCTCTCTAAGTAGCAGGATAGAATGTTGGTTTGGTTTTTTGGTTTTTTTGGAGGGTTGGAGGGTGTTTTATTGTTTTTGGTTTTGTTTTGATTTGTTTTGGAGGGGAGGGCTACTGTAAAGGTGAATATACTACTTCATTGCACAACAGCAAAGCTGGGTTGGAATCCAGAATCATTTGAGGTAGGCAGTAAGGGATTCTCCCGTCAAATGCATTACAGCATGCAGTCCTTTTTGTCAGAAGGCAATATGCAGCCATTCACAGCATCTTAAAAGGCAGGCATCCAGAGTGCTACCTATCATAAGAGCAACAGTATGAATTCCACCTTCCTCTAGCCAACCTGTCTTGCCACCACCTATGCAAATGGCATTGCTGAAAGGGCATTGCCTCTCTTGTGTATGCGTGTGTGATAGCTCTCATCATGAGGAAAGGAGGAGAAGCAAGCAGGAGAAGTTTATGAAGATACCTCTCTTCAATAGAAGACTGGGGATGGAAAGACCTAGCAAAGTACAAAACAATCCATCCTAGGGGAATTTCTAGCCCCGCTTTACCAAAAGCTTACAGAAAATTAAAAAAAAAAAAATCTTGAGTCTGAGTTAATTTACACTTACCTGAGATGAGTATGACCCTCAAAAATGTTAATGCTATTGGCCCTGTTTAAAGCTCTGTTTTTGACATAGATGTTGCAGAAGCAGAGCAGCACACTGTCCTGAGAGACTTGCAAATTCTAGAAAGTTGGCAGCTTTCACAGCACACTATAAGACTTCTGGTTTTTGGGTGTTTTTCTGAAGTGTTGGCCTATGATTAATTGGTTTAATTTTGCTTAGCAAAGTTCAATTTATGCTTTACAAGCACCATTAGTATTAAGAGTGTCTGCTTTTGTGGTGATGGATGCCATGTAGAGTTGTATGGGTTTGGAAATGGTTTTCCTGTCTCCACAAAACTCTTCAGGATTTTTTTTTTTTTTTTTTTTTGTGAAATCAAACCAAGTTCTCTTAACAAAAGGCGGGAAAGAACATGTACATGTTGTGCCATTAATAATTAATCCATTTTCAAAAGAGTCACTTTGGACATCAAGATCCTCCTGCATCTCCCTGAGGCAAGTGTCTCTTGGTCACGTCTCATGCCCAAGCTCTTTACACGAATACATGTTTATTGGAGCAAGGATTTCCATGTGTGGATTCCTCATGTCCCAAATTATTTTTTAACCATGGGACTAAAACCTTTTCTCTTTTGTGGATGGATTAATTTTTCATTATTTATACAGCTGCAAGAAGACCTTGCTGATCATCAAGCAGCCAGGTCTTTTGGGGTGAGTGACTTTCTGCTTCACAATCATATGGCTACAGCCAGAAAGCTTTTTTTCTGACAAAAGTTTAGGCAGAAGCTGGTGTGGTTTTTTGTGACTGACAACAGTTTTGACAAACTAATATTTTCACATGAAGGACAGAAAAAGGAATTTTGTCAAAAAATTGCAGGCAGTAGTTGTGTTAAGCAGCAGGTCCCATGAAAATCCATGGCATTTTAGTTTTGATTGTCAAAGTATTACAGTGTGGATTATCTGGAAGTACAAAGAACATACACAAAGCTCCAGGTAGCCAAATCTATCTGCCCTGAGGCACTTCAGAACTGCTGGACTAGAAAAACCTGAAGTGGATTGGATGTGGCAGGCTCTTGGTTCAGCCTCAGCCAGCTCTGAGAGCTAAATGCAGTTAACAGATGAGAAGAGTGCTTGCTCTTTAATTGAGAAAAGTAGTTAGGAGATTATCACATTTTATAAATGGCTGGAATTCTCAAGTGGCAAGATGATTGGGTGAAAATACATCTTATTTTTAGTACATTGTTGCTGTGCTCCAGTAATAAAATGCAAAGTGCAAGAAGGCAGTAATTCCAAAGGGAGCTTTTAGAACAGAGAACTGAGGGCTGCTATTCACACCATTACTAAATTCTAGCTCCTGTCTGAAACAACGTGATCTGAAGCACGGTGGTGTTGCTCATTATTTACCTATTTGTTTACTTGTCATGGTATTCTCAAAGCCTTTATTTTACACAAAATTATTGACAGTACAGTTGACTGCAAAGTTCTGATTGCAGAATCTTTGCATTGCATTAACACCTAGAGATCTCAGTTGAGATCAGGACTGTATGTACATACATGGCTAAGTGACAGGCAAGGCTTGTCTGATTCTGATGAGCTAATGATTTATTTCAGCAAAAAATACAAGAATATGTTTTGATACTACTTTTTAAGATGACAAAACTATCTAGCCCAGGGTCATAAAGAAAGTCACAATGATAGACAGAAACTGAATGCAGGTTCCTGTAGTTAACTTATGAGATTATTATTTTTTTATCTTTGACTCATCAATGAGCATCAAAGCAGACAGAAAAGCAGAGATGAAATAACTCCTTTTCCTTTCCTTTTCCTTTTTTCCTTTTTCCTTTCCTTTCCTTTCCTTTCCACAATGTCACATATTTTAGTTGCTTCTTTTTTCAAAACATTTGTGGCTCATTAAAATGATCTGAGATAGTCCCAAGGCTATCTTTTCTCAGGACATGATATAAGGAAAATGTAGCAGACACTTAATTTGATTAAAAATAATTAGACTCAGAAGTGTAAATGTTTCATATTATGAAGTGTAGGCAGATCTAAGCACTGTGGTCTAAACTACCAATAGCTGCTCAAATCACAGATTCTTTCCTGGGTTTCGTTGAGTCCTTAATCATACAAACTCCCAGGGGTTTAAGAGCCATTCAGTCTGGGAAAACAAAGCTGAGACTGAAGGACTGAGATTTCTGTAGTAAACGCCTCTAACCTCTCTTTATGTGGTGTGTGAGGAGGTCACCAAACCAAATCAGGAAATGGAGACAGGGGGATAGGGTCATACTCAAGGATTTTAAGGAATTTTAAGATGACTGTTGTGAAAAAGTATGCAATAAATCCAGGGAAACTCAGCTGAGGCCTAAGCCTTTCAGAAGACATGTTGCAACTCCAGGCAATGAGAATCATGGGATTATGGAAAGAGCAAAGGAATAAAGTTTTTGTTGCTGATTTTACTGAGGAGCACAATTTCATATTAGGACTCCTGAGGTTTATTCCCTTTTCATACAAATCTCATGTCTCTTGGGGGTGCACTCCAGGAGGGAGCTATTATCTGCTTCAAGGAGAAGAAAGGGATAACAGAGAAGGTTTGATTGAGAGGATCTGAACTTGGAGGGTGGTGATGCAAAGACAGTCTCAATAGGAAACCTAGTCATAGGAGAAGGCTGGGCACCACCATTCTCAGTGCAGGAGGAGGCCCGAGGAAAGAAATGAACTGAGCCATTGTCTTGTGGCAGGAACTGAGGATAGGCTGCTGAGAATACACAAGACAAATGTGAGGAGCCAAAGGCTCACAAGGTGGGCATCAGGAGTAGAAAATTCAGCCTTCAGAAATCTAGTGAGTCTGCAAGTGTCATCTGTGTCCCTTATGCCTTTCTACCCCATGCAGGGACTTTGGTGTAGGTGACAGTAGCTGCTGCTTGTAAGACAATAAGTCAGGATATTCCAGCTACCCCAAAAGGTTTTCATATTTATTCCTAGTCCAATTTCATGGCAAAGCCACACCTTTACTAAAGATCCAATTCAGCACAGTGGTTTTGAGGTTACAATACAGGCCAGTCAGAAAAATAATCCCTGTCCCTGCCACAGACTTTTTCTAGGACCCTGAGAAGTCTCCTAATCTCTTCATGCCTTTGTTGACCCAGATGTAAATGAAAGACAATAATATATATCTCTTTGATGTGGTGATGTCATTAATTAGATTTCATGAATAGATATCAAGTCTCCTGATTTCCTTAGAGTACAAGCTTTGTGACGGTCTGGGTGTAACTCTGGGTTCCTGAAACTTTGCAGTGGTTCTGTCTGTCCGTCTGTTTATCACTCCTCTTAAAACCCTGAAAACTGAAATTATTGTTTAATTAATCACATTGGACAAGGGCTAGAAGTCTCCAAGAAAATATAATGAGGTACTGATAAGTTTCATTAAAATTAATGAAGGAGTAGGTGGAACAGACTGAAATTAATACCCTTCAAATCTGGGAGAAAACCTCAGCTTAGAAAGGTTGCAATAGGAGTTTTTTCTGCTTAGTCTGACACTGTGCAATCAGCCTGTACATAGTGACCAGCCAGTTATCACAGGTATATTTTGGAACCAGCCACAACATGAAGTGCCATTTGCCATCTGGTAATTGCTAGGCTTAGAAGAGAGCCTGAAGGCATGGAGGGTACTGAGGGGAAATGATTATCTACAGGATATCTGCAGGCTTTGGAAGTGTGAGCTGAGATCATACGGAAATCAGGAAGGAAGGAAAAACCTGGGGCTGTTGCAGTGGAGGGGGGCTGTAGATAGAGTAGAATAGAAAGCTGTAGTTATCCAGGTGCTGTTAGTTCTCTTATTTGCAGAAATATTTGTTATTTATTATTAGGACATCTGTTTACTATTTTGAATGACTGGTTTAAAAAGAATTTGCAAAATGACAGGAAATGAAACAAAAATGTGAAACAATCTTTTTTTTCTTTTTTTTTCTTTTTTTTTCCTTTTTTTGTGGTGACACCCAACGTTTCTTTCTGAAATCACTCATTAGTAAGGAAAGCCTCAGGAAGACATTTCAGAAATTTATATTTTACTCAAAATCCCAAAATATAAATAAAATCATCTTTACCTTTGATAATGATGTTCAACAGACAACTTTGAAACCTTGTTATAATAGGTCTTAAAAACAAAATAGTTGCTAACAGATTTTCAAGAAATAAAGCCACTGTAGCCATGGCATTAGGTACTGACTCCTGCTTTGACAAGGAAAGATTTGGGATGTCAAACATTCTGCATGTTGCAATGCATATCACATTTTCAAGTGATGTTCAGTCAGTAAGGAAAAGTAATTGCCAACAGCATTATGACTCTGTAACTCCCTCTGTATGGTGCCAAAAAAAGGCCAACATTGACATTGGCTTCAGATAAGTCTCCATGCTCAATACTTCTTGATAACGGGATAAATAGAGGTCCCTTCCAAAACCTACCATTCTATGACTCATCATGAAAGCTGAACAGTAGAAGAGATGAAGCTAGACAGTGGTGGTATCTGGATGGGAATGCTTAGTTTTCACAAGCATAAATGATGTTTTATGCCCAAGATCACAACTGGAAAATGATTTATTTGTTTGATTGTGGTCTCATTATTATTATTTTAAAATATTTTTATAAGAATGTATAACAGATTTCTTCATGTGTATATTAGTCATATACCTAATCTGTCAGAGAGGTGATGACTTCAAAACTGTCAAACCAACTGAGTTACTAGCAAGTTTGTTATGAGGGTCAGAGATCACAAATTAAATTGAATTTCAAAAATCTCAGTGTCTATTGAACATTTCTGTGCTTGTTCAGAAACATGCCTATTCTAAGTCCAGATAGAAGTGTATGTCCAAGATAGCTTTATCTTTTGTACATCTCTAAATAAAAAGGAAGGCAAGGGAGAAAGACAGTAGCGACAAGTCTACCTACCCTTGGCTTCATTTTGATGATGTAAGGAAACTGTCCTCCAAAATACACACTTCATTCATGTCATGACATGATGTCATGTCATTGACTGTTACTCATGCAATGCATAAATATTTATTCCTGGGACAAAGGCCACTCCCAGTATTGGAAATTTGATTTGTTTTCTTTTTAATTATTGAAATAAATCAACTAACTTACTGCCTATATAAAAAGATGAGTATATGTATAACTTATTTTACACTGTCAAACAGACAGACTAACAGACTCCTAAATACTGGCAACTCGCTTGTTCTCTGTGAAGCAGGGTGCCTGATCCATATAATTTATAATTGCAAGAGTCAAGTAATAAGAAGGAACTAGTAGAGAATCAATGACTCCACTACCTATGCATGAGGGTAAAGGAAAGTTTTAAGATTCATATTCAACAGGAATGGGTGGAACATTTTTATGTCTTGAATATTCCAATATATCAGAAACATGGGCAACTACAAATTTTTGGTATAATGGAAATGAAGGTAAAATATAATTTAACCTGGAAGAGAAGTGCTATGCTCTGGTCCAAAAGAAGAATTGATACTGCCTAGTTTGTGTTCTAAACCTTTTGTAGAATCACAGAATGGTTTGGGTGTGAAGGGGCTTTCAAAGATCATCTAGTTCCATCCCCCCTGCCATGGGCAGAGGCATCTTTCACTAGATCAGTTTACTCAGAGACCTGTCCAGCCTGACTCTGAACACTTCAGGGATGCATCATCCATGAATTCTCTGGGCAACCGGTTCTAGTGTCTCACCACCCTCATGGGAAAAAATTCTTAATGTCTGATCTAAATGCTCTAGCTAAAAAAAATTACCCCTTATCCTATCACTACAGGCTCTGGTAAAATGTCTTTCTCCATCCTTCTTAGAAGCCAGCTTTAAGTATTGAAAGGCTGCAATAAGGTCTCCCCAGTGCCTTCTCTTTTTCAGGCTGAACAACCCCAATTCTCTCAGCCTTTCTTCATAGCACAGGTACTCCAGTCCTCTAATCTTTTCTGTGGCCCTCCTCCGGACTCATTCAAGCAGGTCCATGTCTTTCTTATGCTGAGGACTCTGGAGCTGGACAAAATACTTAAGGTGGAGTCTTTCAGAGTGGAGGCACAAAGCATTGTCCCCTTTAGCCTTCCACTAAGCCTTCCTTTGGCCTAGACTGTTTTTACTACTTATCTGCTTCTTTTACCTTTTCATTCCAATTTTCCCAAGCTCTCCCTACCAGGGAAATTTATGATAATACTACCAAAAGAACAGAGACCTTCAGAGATGTCCTTTTCAAGAATCTCTCTTCTTCAAGCCCTTTTATGTCTTCCACACATTCAGAAAAATATTAACTTCTAAAATGCCCTGTATCTTAGTCAGGAACAAGCTCTGCCTTTCAGATCATCACTGTGTGAAGATCTACACAAGCCCTCTATTTGCATAAGCAAGTGCAAGGGCAGCTTTTTGCACAGATTTTTCCATTCAGCTTTGCCAACCAATTCAGCATTGCCATTGCCCAGAGGGATCTACATAGGAACATTTGTGTCATCAGGTCTTTCACATCTATAAGCAATTCCATGCAGAAAAAGCTGAGGTGCACTGCTGGACTAGTGTGGAGACGTTTAATCTCTAAGTGTTTAAATACTATTTCTTTTGAAGACACAGCTTCCAGGACTACCATTCTAAGAATTTTTCAACATTTACTTTTATTTCAAATTTAAATTAAAAAGGAAATGGGGAAAAAGATGTAAATCAGGTAGAAAGAGGAGGCAAACTGGAAAATTATACTTTAGGAGTGTTTAAAATTTGCTAATGAGTTTATCTTGA